>JAHTLZ010000252.1:12922702-12933163 GCA_023846285.1 Phrynocephalus versicolor | reverse complement strand
TCTTTCTTTCTTTCTTTCTTTCTTTCTTTCTTTCTTTCTTTCTTTCATTTCCATCACCTTGACCCTTTCCTTGGTCTATAAGTCATATTACTTTCTTCTCCTAATTATCTTCCTCTTCATACATCAGTGGTACGTGTCTGAGAAAAATATCTGAGCTCGTTTTGGGGGATAATGTAATCCACCCCCAACTGTCTTGACCATTGTTGGGCTTTTCACAAAAGCCTGGGAACCTATCATGTTGTTCCTCTCTCCTTGGGATCCATCAAAGGCGTATCAAATGATTGTTTGCCTGCTGAAATGCATGCAATGCCTTCAGTGCATTATCAACATCCATTTTATTTGACATCTAAGACTACGATACCACTCCCCTTTTGCAGAGGCTGTTCAGTCACTCTGGGTTTTATTTCAAACTTTTTAGAGTGCTTTCAAAGGCACTGACCCTGTTTGGAGATAGGCTTTGCACCACATATGGCCCTTGCTTTTTCAAGTTCCAAATGCCCTATGAATTTGCTTCCTGTTATCTGATTTATGAGCAATGGGTGTGGATGGAGGGCGGTTTGCATCATAACCTAAGGCCTTCCCCAGCATTTGAATTTTTCCTGAGTTACACAGAATGCTATCTGATTTCACTGGTTTATATAACATTCCCTGTATAGATTTGGAGTAGGGCAAATTAATTTATTCTTTTGAAATAGATAGTAAAGCTATAGCAAAGTGTGTAGGGTTTTTTCCCCTTAGATTCAGAGTATAAGATGTACGATTTTGTGGATTAAAAAGGAAACATGAACATTTTTTCCCATCCCAAGGAGAGACTTTCAAAAACTTGAACTACTTAAACAACTTTTGGAATTATGCCCATAGAACGCAAAGCATTTGGTTTATCCTCAATTATGCGATATCAGTATAACTCTCCTTTTAAAGCCTCTGTGTACAATCTTATCAGCTCTTGCTTTAGAGGAAAACCAACTGTACCCAATGAGATTTCAGTCCAAATAATGAAGGAAACATAAAAGGCCAAATAAATAAATAAATAAATACTCGGAAGAAATCTAAACACCATACCCAAATATAAAGAAAAAGCAGGGAGAAAATAATACCACTTAACTCATTCCATCCCTTAGACAAACCAGAGCTGTTCCTAAATATAATGATCCGTAGCTGAATCTTGACAGCAACATAAAAATATAGTGGACCCTTGTATAACAAACGGTTTGTATAACATAAAATTTGTACAGCATAAAAAATTCCAGAGATAGGGGAAATTTGCTTAACATAATTGCCTATGGGGCGAATCTGTACAACATAAAAATGGGATCACTCTGTTTTCAATGCATTCCTATGGGAAATTTGTATAAAGGAAAATTTGCTTAACATAATTTCATTTGGAACGAATTAATTCCTTTATACAAGGTACCACTGTATATACATTTACATGGTAGCAACAGATACTCATCGTTCACCCCCCTGTTGCGAGGAGAATAACTAGATTGGCTTAAATCCTATTGCTACCTTCCATTAGAGTAGGCCCATTAAATAGGGGTGACATGGTAAATCTATAACAGTTTCTGATTTGCTTTCTTAGTTTTACGACATTTAGCGAAATATAAAAGGACTGGAAAATATCAGGAGAAGGAAAATCAGCACCTTAAAAAAGAAAAGAAAAAGAAAGAAAGCGGCTTCTCTCTAAATTAAGAGCATCTTGAACTTTATCAGATTCATGACTGACATGAGTTGAAGCTATGAAATAAGAGCACTCTCCCTGCCCTCACTGATCCATCCGTGTGACTCTGCAAAGCTCCACCAGAGCAACTGAAATATCACATTGTATTCTGGATCACAGGATTAAACACACACACACACACACACACAATCCTACTCTTCAGCTCCAATCTTCAACTCCATAGTCAAACTTTAATTCATAACATTATTCACCTTGGCATCAAAACAGTTTTGAGTACCTATGCTGAACATAAACTTCTGTACACACACACACACACACACACACACACACACACACACACACACACATGCACGCATGCGCGCGCACACACACACACACACACACACACACACAGAGAGAGAGAGAAAGAGAGAGAGAGAGAGAGACTTACACACTTGGGGGAGCCTGCAGCATCTTTCACAATTCTCCTGCATCCTAGAATTTTGGGTAGAAGGAAATTATCAAAAGGAACCTCTCACATTACAACTAAAATTCTCTCTCCAACAATCACACCAATGCCTCCTTTTTCTTCCAGCAAATATTCATGTACATTGTACATCCTTCAGAGCGAAGGGCCAAGCTTAAGACAAAGAAAGAAAGAAAGGTTTCCAGGATTTTTTGGGGGGGGAGATTGGTTTACTTCCTAGCTAATGGATCTCACTTGTTTCAAACGCAGCCCCGTACAGGTGAGCTGAGCCTGCTTGGAAGCATCTGCCTCCCTCTTTAAGAAAACCCCTAGAAAATACCGAGTTACCGACCGATCAGAAGTTGCCCAGTCCTGGAGTGCGAGGCAGCAGACCTCCCCTTGCACGGCGTAGCAGCAGCGATGCGCCGTCGTTGGGCATCCTTGCATAGAGGTGAAATTCCTTCGGCTGCTTCCCAAAACCCCAAAGGACCAATGAGAGATTCCCTGGTGCTCTGACACGCGCCCAGGTCTGGAAACTGCCTCTCTCTCTCTCTCTCTCTCTCTCTCTCTCTCTCTCAATCTCTCTTGCCTCACAAAGGCTTTCCCGCTTGCTGCGAATGAAGTCTGCCTGCTGCAATATCAGAATCACTTACTGCATTGCTTTGTACAGTGGCGTGAGAGAGTGTCTGGTTTCCTCCCCCTCCCCACCCCCAAGCGACACCTGCTTTTATGTCAACCCAACGGGCTCCCCAGCTCCTTTTATTTAGCAATATCCACCTCCTACAAATCTCATTCTTTACGCTCCAGTCCTGGCTGCAACCTCTCTGCTCCTCCAACTCTGGTGTCTGGTGCCAGACAAAGAATCTATGGAGGGGGGGCGGACCCCGTGCCGTGGCACCATACCATAGGAGATGGAATCCGTGGCGAAGATGGTCTCCTTGGCCTTTGCACCAACCCCTCCCCTGGCCTTGCTCCTCCAGGATCCCCGGCTGGTTTTAAACCTTCCTATCCCTCCTTCCCTGGCTGGCAGGCAGAGGGAAGCCCAAGTGGACGGCACCAGAACAAGGCACGACCAAGGTGAAGACAGCGATACACCTGATGGGTCAGGCATGTTTTGAGAAGAAAACGAGAAATAGGAAGGAGTAGCTCTCTAAACTTTGGTGTAAAATTAAGTAACAAAGATGCAGCCAGGAGGCGTCCTGGCAGAAATAACAAAAACCATACAGAAAGGAAACACAGAGGCCACACAATGTTGCATTAAGTACCATTTTTTAATATGTGGGTGCAATTTTCACATTTTTAGGCAGGAAAAGTTATAGAGGGAAATGGTCCAGAATAAAGCTTTCCTTCCTTCCTTTATATTTTCGAGTTTGTTTCCTCCCTCCCTCCCTCCCTCCCTTCTTCCCTTCTTCCCTTCCTTCCTTCCTTCTATATTTTCTGTTTCCTTCCTCCCTCCCTCCCACCTTCCCTCCCTTCCTCCCTTCCTTCCTTCCTTCTTTCCTTCCTTCCTTTATATTTCCTGGTTTCTTTCCTTCCTTCCTTCCTTCCTTCCTTCCTTCCTTCCTTCCTTCCTAGCCAGCCTCCATAGGCTAAGGCTCTGGTTTGGAGTCTCAGCTGCTGAGGCAGTGTTCTTTGCATCTTGGCAGGACTCGGGAAGGGTGGAGAAATTCTGTTCCTCCTCGGGAAGCATCTTGTGTCAGCTCTGTGGCTTCCCCATCTCCTGGCAACACTTCAGACTGTGACCTTGATGGGACCGCAAAGCCCGCATCTTGTGATGCTGTTGTTCCCTGCGGCCGAGTCGCCTCCGACCCCTGACAGCTCTATGAATGAGCAACCTCCAGCGTGCCTTCTCCTCCACAGTCCTGCTCAGCCCTTGTAAGTGCAAGGCCACGGCATTTTTAAGGAAGCCAATCCATCTTCTACTTTGATCTTCATCATTTCCTGCTGCCTCCAACTTTTGCTAACGTTACGGTGTTTTCCGGCAAGTCTTGCTTCCACGTGAGTGCAGAGTAAATGGAGACACAACTGTGTTGATGATTTTAGCTTTATTAGGCACCAAATAAACAGATCTGTATTAAAAGAATGGAGAGTGAGAATGAGCTTCATGAAGGTCTTACCAAGGGCAAAATCTGTGTAAGGCCAGATTGGACTCTAGTGGAATTTATTGAGGGTTTTAAAACAGAAATCAAATGGCAGTGGCCATCTAGCCATATAATCTTATAATCTTTTGGAATTCTGTATGAGTTCCCTCTGCATAGCAGGGTCCCCATGCCAGTATCGGCTGATTCACTTCTCCACAGCCTAAAATATTTTATTTTATTTTATTTTGAATATTTTAGGCCACTTTTTTCCTTGGAAAAGGACCCAAGGCGCTTACAATAATGAGCGACAATATACAGCCAGAACATTTAAGGCATACTCAAGTTAGGGGCAGGGAATTTAAAGAGGAATGAGAAGAATGAGAAGAATATTGAAACTGTTATGAGAAAGAGTCTAGAAATCTATCTTTCTAAAGATGAAGTTGCCAGAACTGTTTGTCTGTTTGCTCAGATTTGTTTTCCCCAGGCAAATAAAGGCCAAGCTTATCGGGAAAGCCACTAACAATGGAAGAACTATCGTAACTCTGCTTGTTTATTTTCCTTTTTCTCGGGCTTCTGTGGTTCTAATCCAGGGCAAACAACAGGAAAACTTGAAAGTCTTGTTATCACCGCATTCGCTTACCAAACCAGACCATGTCCACCGTGACCCCTAATACGGTATGTTAGGGTAAGCTCCAAAGCCTGTGACATCTCCCTTCACCTACCCTTCCGTAGCCCAATCATGAGCAACAAACGAGGTCATAAGAACATAAGAACATAAGAAGAGCCATGCTGGATCAGGCCAACGGCCCATCTAGTCCAGCTTCCTGTATCTCACAGTGGCCCCACCAGATGCCTCTGGGAGTGCACGAGACTAGATATCTGTCTCCTGATACCACTCCCCTGCATCTGGCCCTTGAAGTACCCTGGTTTTAAGCCTGGAGATGACACATCTCCACTCCAGCATGGTTTGTCACCTGTGATTGACTTTTCCTCCAGGAATCTCTCCAATACCCTCTTGAAGGCATCCAAGCCAGATGCCATCACCACATCCTGTGGCAGGGAGTTCCACAGACTAACAACGTGCTGGGTGAAAAAAATATTTTCTTTTCTCTTTCTTTCTTTTGGTCCCTCCCTGATTCTTTAAAAAAATATAGGGAGGAATGATATTTTAGCTGGAAGGCCCTTGAAAAGATCAGCTGAGAACCTGGATCACCGACACTCCTGAAGTCATTTCTGCACAGTCGGGGACTTTCCAAATCGCCATACCTTGTTGTAATCATGCAAGACTGGCTTTCATTCACACATCAAAAACATTCCAAGAAGCTCATTCCGCTCCTCCTAATTCAAATCAGCCTTCTGTGTTGCAAGTTCCCCCATGGGAGAAAATGTCAGATACAAACTCCTTATTAATTATGAGACTTTCATCAGACAGCACTAAAGCAAGAGCCTTTGATGGCTCAACCCTTTTCTATGGGGTCCTATTATGTAGCAAACGGCAAGGACGGATCAAAGAGGAGAAGGCTGGTTTCATGGTTTAGAAATCTAGGGAACAGTCTTATCTTGAGTCCGATCAGAGGTCCTCCTTACCCAACATTATCTGATCTGACTGGTAGAAATGGCAGCCCAGGTCCTTAGATCTTGACCACTTCCTACTTAATCTTTTGACTGGCAATGCCAGAAAAGAGAAACACACTTTTTTAAAAAAGGCATGGGTGACAAAGGTCTGATCCAGATTAGTGTGGCAAAAAAGGATTGTTTTTATGTGCAGTTAAATTGCTTCTAAGTTGTGGAAACCCTCTGAATGGGGAACATACCTTGACAGCTCAGCCCAGGTCTTGCAAACTCAAGGCTGTAGCTTCTTTTACTGCCTCAATCCCATCTCATGTTTTAGGCTTTCCTCTTTTTCTACTGCCTTGTACTTTCTTAGGCATTATAGCCTTTTCCGATAAGTCTTGTCTTCTCTGGCTAATGCTTGTTCTTCGATGGCCTTACTTCAGCCATTTTAGATCCCAAGGATTAAAGGAGCCCCCCTGGGAATACAGGCTTGCAGTATGCAAATCAATCCAATAAATAAAGTCCCCCTTTTGTTGTCATTCATACAGTCTATCTGATCCATAGCTCGAGAGAGAGAGAGCTCTGTGGTTGAGGTCTCTGCCTGCGGAGCCCAGAGTTTGGCGGTTCAATTTCCCACTAAGCCTCTTGGGAGAAGAGCCCGCTTGGGCAGCCTTGAGTAACCCCAGGTCAACCCCAGAAGAAGGGAATTGGAAACCATTTCTGAGTAAGGCTCTACCTGAAAAACAAATACCTTGAAAAGGGACACCTTAAGTAGAATTGACTTGGTTGCGCACAAGGTCACAGGCAGATCAAAGATCTAACTAACATCATTTTGTAAGGCTTCCTCTGTTCCTTCCTGTGTCCCTGTGATCCAAATAGACAGCCACAAACAAGATGGCCGTAGATAGAATGGTTGTCGGCATCTTAAACAGGGGAGGTCAGTGTTAATTAATTTAATTAATTAATTTTATACCACCTTTTGTCTTTCAAAGGGCCCGAGGTGGATTCCATCACTTAAAAGATATCATTTCAAGCTTAAAACAGTAACTATGCAAACACTAGAAAGGGGTCGAACAAATGCCAGATGAAAATATGGTAAACAAGGGCAGTACCGAAGCAGTGAGACACAAAACTCCATTTTAACACCCCACTCAGGCAACCTGGGGGTGAGAGGAAATTCTGCTGAAGAAAAAGGTCTTTGCTTGAAGAAGGCAGCAAAGATGAGGCCTCCAGTGGGAGGGGAGTACCAGAGTCTTGGAGCAGCCACAGAAAAGGCCCTCTCCTGGGTCCTCATGAGGTGCATCTGTGAGGTGGTGGTGGGCCTGAGAGGAAGGCTTCCGCTGATCCTCTTGACACCAGAGAGACCAGAGAGACTCATAAAGGGAAACACAGTCCTTGACATAGCTTGGGCCTCAGCCATTTAGGGCCTTTACAATTTAGAACCAGCTCTTTGAATTGTGCCCAGAGAGAGACACAAAACATAACTTTGATTAAGTAAGGTGGCTCCTGCCAAATATACATGTAATTGTTTATTTAGAATTGATTTGGCTCAGGTCGGTAGGAATTCTTGACCAGTTCTAGGAGAGGCTTGCAGTGGTAAGGTGAGGAAGTGTCAGGACCCTGGACAGCACATTGTGGGTGAAATTGACTGCACCCAGGAGGAAACTGACCACATTCAACCCTCTTAGGTAGAGTTGTGGTCCCAGTAATGGTCAGTGGCAAATAAGATCTTAGGCACCTCATGAGGCTTGAAAGGCTTTTGGCAAAGTAACGAGTACAATGTGGGTGCCAATGCTTATTTTTATCTCCAAAAATTATGGGAAAATTCTCTCCAACATTTTTGGTGCATCTATTCAAAGCCAAATCTGATTTGAGAAACAGAGAGAGAGAGAGAGAGAGAGAGAGAGAGAGAGAGAGAGAGAGAGAAACCTCATCTCCTCTTTCAAACCTATCTGCTTTTCTGTTAAATTTGGCATGTATCCCCTAAAAAAGCAATCAAAGCATTTAAATGTTATTTAAATAATAATAATCAAATGCACTCTTTCATGTTTTGATTTATGCAATTTAATCCCTTGGGGGAATATACCCAGAATGACAAGAATCCATATTGCATCATTTTGTTCATACTTCAAGGGCATTGTTCTGCACATTCCACAATGTATGAAGTGTTCAGAATGCATGTGAGGCCTTGAACCGAAGCACAGATGTTTTCTTTTTCCTGGTGTTGTGAACTACTTTCCCCACAATCTCTTACTGTTAGCTGTGCTGGGTGGAAATTATGTGGGTTGTCAGCTCAAAAAACTGGAGCAATGAGAGCCAGTGTTTCCGAGATCAGTAGATCAGTGATTCCACTCCATGTTTTTGTTCTGAGCATCCAGGTGAATTTATCTGGAAGATGAGTCATGGCAACTGGACTTCTTTTCTTGAGAGATTGAAACGTTTCTGTGCTCATCCAAGCAGCTTCATCAGTCTGAGGAAAGTCAGTGGTGTGTCCTCCTTTATTTCACATCATCCTGGTCTGAATGGGCTCATAAGTTGGACAATGGCCTGAATAGCTCTTTAGGTGGACCAAGGCTGCATAGGTGGGATTTTCATGCACCCTAGGCCATTGTCCATCTAACAAGCCTATTCAGATAATGGTCTACCTGTGAACCTATTCAGGCCATTGTCCATCTAATGAGCCTGTTCAGGCCATTGTCCAACATACTGTAAGCCCAATCAGACCAGGATGATGTGAAATCAATCTGAACTATAAAATGGAGGACTCGCCACTAACTTTCCTCAGACTGACAAAGCTGCTTGGACGAGTAGTGAAATGTTTCAGCCTCTCAAGAAAAGAAGACCAGTTGCCATGACTCAGCTTCCAGATAACATTATGTCAAGTTCAGACTAAAAGCCAGGGCAGATGCACCAACTCACTGACCTTTGGAGCTACCGCTCTCCACTTGGGAGGTCAAACATGACCCTCCATCCCAGAGGTGAGGACTCCTACCATCTCATTATGTTTGGTCCTTACAAAGATAAACATGGAGCCTTCTTGGTTGAAAGGGAAGAACCCTGGTATCTCTTGCATTTGCAGAAGAAGCGAGCACGTGAGTTTACATTGATGCCCTGAAAGCAGCATCGCCTAAAATGCACCGGGCAGCCTCCCAGTTTATTTTAATTAAGCTTCTTTCTTCCCAGAATGATTGCGACCATCGACCATGAAGAGGCTGGCATTGAATTGGCTTGTGAGGATGCAACAGGGGCATCTTGTTCTGATAGAGCAGGCCTGGTGCGGGGGAGGAAATATAGCCTTCCATACCAATTTACATCTTAATGACCAGCCAAATTTAGGTTACTCATCCAGCAAATGAAAGATCGAAATTGCAGCTGGGAGTCTGTCTGCTTCAGCAAAAAAACCAACCAAACAAAATAGAACAACAACAAAACACGCACACTGTGAACCAGTAGCCTTGGTGATGTTGAGGTACTGTCTGGCTGGGAGATTTTGTCACCTCTGGATGGGCAGGGTTTGAGACATCCTTTTAAAACAGGGACCCCCCCCCCATTTAGCCACCCTGGTGGCCGCTGTACTTTGCCTCTTCCTTCTCCTACCAGTCATCACTGTAACTCTTGAACCCCAAGGGCTGCAGCATTAAAGAATATTGCTGTCATTTGCTGAGTTGTTTTTATTATATACTATATTTTATTCTCTTATATCATTTTTTTATTTTCGTTTTGATTGATTTATTGTTCCTTTTGGGTTTGTCTTGCCCTCTTTGTTCACCGCCCGGAGTTCCTTCAGGAAGATGGGCAGCATATAAATAAATAAATAAATAAATAAATAAATAAATAAATAAATAAATAAATAAGGCCTTTAAAAATACCACCCTCCCAGATTCTTCCAATTAGAAGATTCTCCCCCGCCTCCGCCGCCCACTTATTTGACCTAGAACAGTGATGGTGAACCTTTGGCAATCCAGCTGTTTTGGAACACAACTCCCACTGTCCTTTGGCGTTGGCAATCTAGGCTCGGAATTCTGGGAGTTGTGGTCCAAAACATCTGGAGTGCCGAAAGTTCGCCACCACTGACCTAGAATGTTAGGCTGTTTGTTTCATTTCATAACAGCAATATTGTTGATTTCTGATGTTTTTATAATATCTTGTTCTTTGCTCACTTACATTGGCTCTGCTTTGTCCCTTGCCCTCTCGATCCAATGAATCCTCCTTAGTTGAAACTAGTAGTCCTCAACCTTGGGTCCCCATATGTTCTTGGACTACCACTGCCAGAAGCCTTCAACCCTCTCTTTGCTGGCCAGGGTTTCTGGGAGTGGTAGTCCAAGAACATCTGGGGAATGGGAAGCAGTGCTTTAAATATATCTTTGCTTATTATTTCACTAAACTGTCAACAGTAGCCAGTAGCCACCCATATCCTGTCCATCTTCTAGGCTGGATGGGCAGGATATAAATGCAACAATAAAGAAATAAGTAAAATAAACATACGAACAGATGTCTGTTCAGATCCTCACAAGGTAACTAATGTATTGTAATGTATGTCTCATTTATGCACAGCCTACCAAAAAAGCATTCTCTGGACAATGCCAAAATACTGGGAGAGGACAGAACACGGATACTGTAGTTCTTTTGACAGTAATGATTTGAAAAAAACACAACAGAAAATGAGCATTTTCAGCATCTTATTTTTAGAAAACCAGAGG
>JAHTLZ010000252.1:12901438-12913937 GCA_023846285.1 Phrynocephalus versicolor | reverse complement strand
ACACACACACACACACACACACACACACACACACACACACACACACAGGTACCCCAACTTAAGAGCAGCTCAACTTAAGAGCAGAAATCTGTTGGCATTTTAACTGCCACGTTACAAATTTTAGATATGGTCTGTTTGACTTACAAATATCTTTTTTTCATTTTTTAAACTTATTTTAAAAAAAATTAGATAGGTACCCCGACTTAAGAATAGTTCGACTTAAGAGCATGCATTTGGAATGGATTAAATTCGTAAGTCGAGGTACCACTGTATACTCAACCCCCTGTTCCCCAAGTAATGATTGCAGAAATACTTTTTACTCATTGGTTTTCCATCTTACGTTTCTTCCAGTAAGCTTCGGGTTGTGGTTCACATGGCTGCCCTATTTTATCTCACCACTGGTCCTGTGAGGGAGATAAAGCCAGAAATATGAAGGCCCAGTTTGGGGGGGGGGGGCGTGAACGGAAAAATTCAGGAAAAAAACTCCCACCACCACCATTGTTTTCCTGAATCCTTTTTGGTTTGTTTTTCCTGAAAAATTGAAAAAATTGAAAAAAGAAATAGAAAGAAATGATTATGGAATGTTTTATTTTAACATAATGGTCAAAATAATTTCAGACAGAGTTTTCAAACATTTTCCAAATCATTGCTAAAAAATATCATTGAAGCTTTGTCGCACTCCCTTCTATAGATTTCCCCCCACTTCAATTATTTTTATGAGAATGAGGTGTTTACTTTATTTTTATTTAATACGGTGGAGAGGACATATGAATAATAGTTAATTCTGGATTTTTAAACATTGTTGTGTAGAGGTTTTTGTTGTTGTTGTTGTTCCACATAAACTAGTAAACAGTTCAGGAGATTGTTACTTCATTTGTTACTTACAATTACAAATAAACATTATTTTAAATGTAAATTATTTTTGTAATAATTGCTTGGATACACTATATTGTAATATGGTAGGTGTGATAGTTTTATACCAAGTCAAATTGTCCATAGTCTTATTTTATGTTTCTAAAGTTACAGAATGGTTTTCAAGATATAGGGGGGGGGGAGTTCTAATGTAGCATTTTTTTTTTATTTTTCGCAAAATTTCTGGGTGTTTTTTTCTGGAAAAAAACTGGGGGGGGGACAGGTTTTTTTTTCCTGAGCTTCAAAATTTCCGGATATTTCACATCTCCAAGCAAGGCCCAGGAAGTGTACTTGCTCGACCCAGAGAGCTGAAGAGTTTTACCGCGGGTTAGGGACTAAGACTCAGAAAACTGTCGGCTGCAAAGTCAGCAGCTCGGCTGTTCGAATCCCAGGTGCCATGCAGCAGAGTGAGCTCCCGCGGATGACTCCAGCTCCTGCCAACCTAGCTCTTCGAAAGCATTTAAATGCAAGTAGATAAATAGGTACCACCCTAAAAAACGGGAAGGTAAAACAGTGCTTCCTTGCAGCCAAGCTGGCCACGTGGCCACGGACTTGTACAACACTGGCTCTTCGGCTTGAATATGGAGATGAACACCACTCCTAGAGTCGAACACGACTAGCACCCATGTGCGGGGGGAACCTTTATCTTTTTTTTACCTTAAGCTTACACCCTTAAAAGACAACATTAAAGCAAAAAGCACTAAGGATATAAATAATTTCTTGGTGGCTTTTGTTTTGGGACTACCTTTCCCAGAATGCCATGGTCTTGAGAGCGCGCCATCTGTCTGCCTCTGCTTTGGGGTGGATCTCCGTGTAGCACCTGGAGTCCTGTTCACCAAAAAGTGAGGTTTGTTTGTCCCTGGTGAGGTGTCAGAGGGCTTTGGTGAATGTTTGAGATACAAATTTGACCCAGGATTAACCATCCCACTGCGTCCTTCCATGCAGTCCCGCCCTTCCCCGAACTCAAGCAGTTAACCTCGAAAACTGGAGCAATTTCCCTGCTGCCAATACATTGATTAGTATGCAAAGGGTCCATCCCCCGCTGAATCATGGTCCACGGTTAAGGTAAACACGGCGCCCTGATGACACTTTTTGAGCAGAATACCAATGTGGCAACATTTCCTCCCGACGTTTCTTATGAATGCCTTTTGAAGCAAGGCTTCTTACTGGGGATTGAAAAACACCTTTGGAGCTTGCATCCAGAAAGGTGGGAGATGAAATGGAGAATCTGGGCTCTTGCAGGGCAAAAGCTGGTTGTAAGGGATAATTATTGGGCATGCATGTCAAATAAGAATAGGCGATTTGCTATCTGTGGACCGGAAGGTTTCTTTAAAAAATAAGGTTTCTGTACAGAAATGCCAGAGCTGCAAAGCCTTCAAATCATTGTTCTGTTTCTGGGTGCATGTTTAATTTTCAGATTGCTGATCAGTGTATAACTAAGGGCTGGTTCATTTTCCAGCGATCTTTTGTTGTAGACATTCTGTTTGGCTGTCAGTAGCCATTTGTTTGAATGATGACTTTGCTCCTAGATTTTAAGGTGACATGGTATGTTGTGTCCCACTGCAAAAGTCCCTGGCAGACATCGGTCCTTTTTGTTTTGAAATATCTGATTTTCCCCACCGTTGTCATTTATATAAAATGTAGACTTCCTTGGTTGGGGTTGGGATTCAGAATTTTCACAAATACAAGCCAGGTAGGTGGGTGGATGGATGGAGATGGAAGACAGACAGATGCCCATCTGTGTATGTTTGTACTACTGTATATGTTGCAATCTTATGAATACAGTATGTTGTGTCATTACAGTCGTGACCAACTCTTCATGACCCCATGCCCATGGAGCTTTCTTGGCAGGAATGTTTTCTTGGCAGGAATACTGGAGTGGCTTGCCAGTTCCTACTCCAGGCGCCTATAGCACCTGGTATTCCCTGGTGGTCTCCCATCCAAGTACTAACCAGGGCCGACCCTTCTTAGCTTCCGAAATCAGGCGAGATTGGATGTAGTTATGGCATCTAGGCAATATAGGGGAATACTATTGAATTCACATGTTGCAGTCTTATGAACATAGGGGAATGTCATTGAATTGACTCATTTCCTAGTATTTGACTCATTCCATAGGATTGGTCTATGTCTAAAAGCAGAGACCTCTTGCTTCTCTCAAGATCAAAATCCATTATGTGGTGGGAAGCAGTTTTACTCCTGGCAGAATCCCTGAGCACTCCTAAGCCTGAGGGCTGTAAAACCTACGAAAACAAGTATTCAGTCAACTTAAATGCCCTCCATGGGGAGGCAAACACTCCTGATGCTACCATGAGTATTGTTTTGTATTACTATACAGTGGACCCTCGTATAACAAACAATTTGTATAACATAAAATTTGTACAACATAAAATATTCTGGAGATAGGGGAAATTTGCTTAACAGAATCACCTATGGGGCAAATCTGTACAACATAAAAATGAGATTACTTCATTTTCAATGCATTCCTATGGAAATTTGTATAACGGAAAAATTGCTTAACATAATTTCATTTGGAACGAATTAATTCCTTTATACAAAGTACCACTGTATTATGAAAAAATACATTTTGGGATAATGGTTAAAACTTAAAAACTCAGCTAACTTACCAACCAACAATGATAATAGATAGATAGACAGACAGATAGACAAATAGGTAGACAGACAGACGGACAGACAAATAGGTAGACAGGTAGACAGACATATAGCTAGGCAGATAGACAAAAAGATGGACGGACGGACAGACAGAGATAGGAAGGAACTGTTGATGATGATAGGTAATTAGGTGGGTGGGTGGGTTGTTTGTGCGTATGAAATAGGAAATTTACCTAATGCACACAGATCCTGCATTGGCTGCCCGTTGCATCCCGGATCAGATTCAAGGTCCTGGTTTTAGTTTATAAAACCCTCCATGGCTTGGGCCCGGACTACCTGTCAGAGCGAATCGTCCAGCGATCAACCTCGGCCCGACCAGTTCAGCAGTCGCGAGCGCACTCGCTCAGGGTCGCCACCCCTAGAGAAGCCAGGAAAACAGATACCCGCAATCGGGCCTTCTCGGTGGCTGGCCCTTCCCTTTGGAACAGCCTACCGAGCGAAGTGTGCTCTGCAGAGTCCCTGCTAGCCTTTCGCCAAGCATTAAAAACTCTGCTCTTTCGCAAAGCCTTTGGCGATTTAGTTTAGTTTTTTTTTCTCCTTTTCCACGCCATCTATAATGCTTGCCCGACAATTTGTTGCTGTAGAGTCTGTCTGTTTTATGATGCCCAGTTGCCTATCCTGTTTTTAAATTGCTTGTTTTTACTGTCTGTTTGGTATGCTGACTTGTTCAGCGCTGTTAGCCACCCAGAGTTCCCTGTGGGAAGATGGGCGGGATATAAACTCAATAAATAAATAATAAATAATAAATAATAAACCAAACATTGTTTGGTTTTTGTGCATTAATATTGTACTGTTCCTCCATTGAGTTCAAAGTGGCAGACATGGCTGTCCACACTTTATTTGCATAACAGCCGTGTGAGGTAGGCTGATGTCCGACTCTCCCTGGTTCCATCGCGCTGCCAGGATTCCATCTTTCCTCTTTTCTCAACTGATTCTTTGTTCCTGGTCTTTGTTCCAGAGATGGCGTCGGAGATACCCAGCTCGGTGACCTTGCCAGTGGCCCCCATGGCAGCAGGGCAGGTGCGGATGGCCGGATCCATGCCTGCTCGGGGAGGGAAGAGACGGTCAGGGTAGGTCGATCTTGTGCATCCGAAACGAACATGCGTTTTCATTTCAACCCTTCACCTGTATGGTAAGAGTCGGAAAACCTCAGAGTGCAGGACCCAAGTGGTCAATGACACTGGGAGTTGTAGTCTCTATCCGCTTTCCCCCACTACTTTAAGGGGCTAAGGAACATCTCCGACTTGCAGAGCTTGGAAGTAGCACGTTCCAAGTAACTTATAACTAGTCCCTCTCTCATTTTCGGGCAAAGGTTTCATGCATTTTGCACCTTTTATGGTTACCTGTTGGTTTCTGCTGCCTTAAATGAAAAGTAACTGAAGTCATGCCTTCAGTTCCTTTTGAATGTTGAGAAAGGAGTGGAAGTCACTGCAAGCCGTGCTGTTGAAGAGCAGGATGTAAATGTTTAAGAAGACAGAAAATAAACAAAACAGAGAACGGAGTTCCTTTCCCCCAGCTAGAGCTGGCTTTAGCAATTCTGCACCACATGGGTTGTTTGTATCAGGCCTGGAAGTCCTTGCAGTAGTGCTGATGCGATCAAGCATCATTGGGAATAATATCTAATTGGCCCTGTCTTAAAAGGACAACACCTTTGAATTATTTGTTAATATGTTAAATTAAATTAAATAACCCAGTTGCCAAATAGCCATTTGATTGGCCAAAGAGGCCCGTGACAAGTTGGCATGAGAAGAATAATTCAAATGCCTGCCTTTGCTATTTTAATAGTAAAAATAAATGGCATTTAAATAGGCGCTCAAGATCATGAATGGGTTTGTGTGGCAAAAACGTTGGACGGTCTGAGGTTGCCAATTCTGATGGAACAGTTGATTCAGCTTTAGACATGTTGACCCAGACTTAGATTTGTACAATTTCTCTCTGCTTTTATTGTTTGACGAGGGGTCTAGAATGCTTTCCCATGGTTTCGGAGAAAGTGTTAGAGCACTGGTTCCCAACCTTGGGTCCTCAGATGTTCTTGGACTACAACTCCCAGAAATCCTGAACAGCATCACTGGTGGTGGTGGCGGCGGGGCTTCTGGGAGTTTTAGTCCAAGACCCCCCAAGTCTGAAAACTAGTGTGCTAGATAGAGCACCCCAGAAGTGGCTCTTAGCATCCTAATGCGAACAGCACTTCATGTGACTCTCATGGCTCCATTCCATGGGGATACTAAAATATCTATTTTGGAAAAGTATGCCAACTATATTCAGGTGTGGCTGAATCTGAGATTCTCAACACATGTAATCCCATTACCTCCTCCATGAGATCACTAAATCCAAAAAGGTTCTTGCTTATATGGCCACTCTCCACCAGAGTGAAAATAATTACAGTGTTTTGAATTTCTGGCAAAAAAAAATTTTTTTTAGCTATATAGAATTGTAGAGAACACCCAGAGGTGAATAGCTACAAGTTTCCCAGGCAGTCCACCCCTTTCTCATTAACTGACACTTTCATTTATTCCCAATGATGAAGTACGGTACAGTGGTACCTTGTATAATGTAATTAATTCGTTCCAAATTAAATTACGTTATACAAGGTTTACGTTATACAAACCCTAATTTCCCATAGGAATGCATTGGAAGTGGATTTAATCCGTTCCAATGCATTCCAATGGCGCAGGGAATTCCCTCCCCCCACCACCCGGCGCAGGGAATTCCCTCTCCCCCGACCACCCGGCGCAGGGAATTCCCTCCCCCCGACCACCCGGCGCAGGGAATCCGACCTTCGGGAGCCGCAGCCGTCCAGCCGGCTCACCAACGACGGCGCTGAGTGGGGAAGACCTCCGAACGCCGGCTGAGCGTCGGGCGCCACGAGGCGGGTGCCATCTTGAAGGCCGCAGCGGCGGCAGAACCAGCACTGAGGCTCCACTCCCTGGTCGGGCCCTAGCCGGAGCAGTTCGGCTTGGCCCGGACCAGTGGGAGCGGAGCCCGGCGCGCCACGTGGACGTTGCCCAACCGCCTCCCCCCGACCGCTGCTGCTGCGCTACCACCCCCCCTACCCTCCTCTCCTCCTTTTCTTCTGGCCCCCTCCAGCTCTGGCACCCCCCCTTTCCTGGCAGTGACTCTCCTCCAAGCTGTGCACACACACACACACACACACACACACACACACACACACACACACACACACACACACACACACACACACACCTCCGGAGGAGGCGCCCCGGCCCCGGGAGGAGGAGAAAACAGGGAAGGGGGAAGGAGGGGGGGCAAAAAAATTCGTTGTACGGATTTTTCGTTATACAAGTATTACGTTATACGAGGTATGACTGTACATTACAGTGGTACCTTGTATAAAGGAATTAATTCGTTCCAAATGAAATTATGTTATACAAATTTTCCTTTATACAAATTGCAATTTCCCATAGGAATGCATTGAAAATGGAGTAATCCGTTCCAATGCAGAGAAAAATGACACAAACTACAGTACTACATGTATAATTTTGGGGAACAGAATTGCAAAAATGCAAACAGCCACCCACCCACCCACACTGATTTCGGGCGGAATGCAGCAGCACAAGGGTTAATTCCTTAGGTCTAGAGAGAGGAGGAGGAGGAGGAGGATGTAAGAAAAGCATCCAAATGTTGTGGCTCATACCACTGCACAAGCAGCACAAGGAGGTGTTGCACAGCAGCCAGGAACCAGGTCGAGCCTAGGAACCATCCTCTATCGTCTCCTCCTTCCCTACACACACAGAGAGAGAGAGAGAGAGAGAGAGAGAGAGAGAGTGCCTGGCCCCTCCTTCCCTACACACACACACACACACACACACACACAGAGTGCCTGGCCCTTCCTTCCCTACACACACACACGCGCACACACACACACACACACACACACACACACACACACACACGCACACACCGCGCCTGGCCCCTCCTCCCTCCCCACACACAGAGCGCCTGGCCTGAGCGTGGCGCCGGGGCTCTGGAGGCCAGCAAGGAAGAGGAACGCAGGACTTGAAGCCTGGGAGCGGAGGCTCCAACTCATGAATGAGGGGCGGGGAGAGAGACAAACGGCAGAGGCATTTTTGCTGCTGCTGCTCAGACGGAAAGCGAAACCGCCTGCAGGACTGAGCAACGGCAGCAGCAGCAGCCAGAGAGAAGCACGGGCTCTGCAAATGGGCTAACTGCGGTGCCCGCCCGGGGCGCATTCCACCACCTCCTCCGGGCGCACGGGTGGTGTGGGAGGGGATGAGGTGCAGTTGTGGGGAGGGGGAAGAGAAAGAGAGACGGAAAGGGGGAAGGAAAAGAAGAGCAGACATTCCTGAGGAAGCTTTGCTGTGGGTTCCTAGCCAAGACGAGCAGAGCCCTCCTCCTCCTCCTCCCCCGCCAAAGCCACCGCTGCCATGGGCTGACCTAGCCCTCCTCCTCCTCCTCCTCCATTGCCAGGTAGTATCTTTGAAAAAGAGCCCCAGAGACTGCCTGCACCCATGTTGGACAGGGAGGGGGGAGGGGGAGGGGTGATGGAAATTTTTCCGTTGTACAAATTTTCCGTTATACGAGCTGTACGTTAAACGAGGGTCCACTGTAAAACCAAAATTGTTTAAAGAAAAGACGGAAAGTATGATTGTGCTCAAAAGGAAAACAGATGATTTTTCTTGGTAGGCATGTTGTGGACATGATGGCTGAAGTCGTTCAGGAAGATGTTGGCTCTGGTTTGGGTGACCTTGGAATACATTTGTCTGCCCAGGAGTTAGATGAGAACTACTGCATTTGTCTACCTATAAGATGCCCCATGTACAAGATGATCCCCACTTTCCCAGTTCAAAATTACAGTTTTGTAACTCCACGGTTCCCACCTCAGCTTACTTCCATGTATAAGACAACCCTCTATTTTTAGTGAAACAATTTTAGAGAAAAAAATATAATCGTATACATGGGAAAATACTGTATGCTTCTTTACTAGCTAACTAAACTGGCCACTAGAGGTCACTGTTTCTCCACCAGTATATGAGTCTAAGGCACACAAAAAGAAATCAAGCACTGGCCACTAGAGGTCACTGTTTCCCCCCCCAGTATATGAGTCTAAGGCACACAAAAAGAAATCAAGCACTGGCCACTAGAGGTCACTGTTTCTCCACCAGTATATGAGTCTAAGGCACACAAAAAGAAATCAAGCACCGCTGAATGAATTGGGGATTCCATGAAGGCCATGTCATCCTCCTGACTTCTCTGGAATACAGAAGTGACCAGAAAGTCCCTGGACCACACTGGTTGGGGGATGCTAGGCATTGCTGTTGAAAAACTGTGGCTGACTGGACTACGAAACCCATGAACTTGGCACTGTGGGCTGTGGATGATGGTAGGTGCAGTCCAAGCAACATCTGGAGTGTCACCCGTTCTTTACCCCCGTCTTATGGATTCTTGCTTGAAAATCTCTTCTCTGCATTGATAGCCAGGTGTTCTCATCACTACATGGGTTTACATGTGCTCTCCTACCCAATTGCCCCCCTGCAGCTATTAAAACTAAACGCAAAGCATTCTGAGAAAATCCTTGTGAATGTTGTTTCATTCTTTAGGAGCCAAAGGAGATGACCAAGGTAGGCTCTTTTGTGATAAGATTTTTTTTAAAAAATCGTATTCTTCATACTTTGATGGTTTTCTTTGAAGAAGGAAGGAAGACTAGAGTGATAAGACATCACGGGGTAGACTAGAAAGTATTTGTCTTGATCAGAGATGGACACTTTGGGACATCTATATATTTCTGATGGACAAATCCCACAAGCTGTGGCCAACATGTCGCATGATGGTGGCTTACATGGAAACTGTAGCCGAAGGCTCCTGAAGGTCACAGTTCATAGAATCGTGGAGCTGGAAGGGGCATGCAAAGCCATCGTGTCCCAACCCCCTGCTCATGGCAGGAGTTTTGTCTTGAAGGCGTCCATCGTTGGAGTGCTCACTTCCTCCCAAGGTCAGGGGTTTCATTATTGTACTGTACTAAGAGTTAGTTTTGTTTGATATTCAGCCTAACTCTAGCTTCCTGTACCGTGAGCCCATCATTATGTGTCCTGCACTCAGGAATAATTGAAAATAGATCCTGCACCTCCTCAGTATCACTGCCTTTTATGCATTGAAAAATGCTTCTTTTCTCATAGCAATGTGGAGGTGTAAAGGACCCCAAGACTACCCCCTTGGTAGTGCATAAAACTGATGGACACCCTGGCCCCTGTATAAAAACTTCTGATGGTGGAATCTCCACCACTGGCAGAGGTAGTTCTGCCCCTAGAGAAGCTAAGGGAATTGTCACATAAGAGTGTTTCTCCGGATCACTAAGAAAGGTAAGGGCAAACAGATTGGGTGGGATCTGGCAAGAGAATCATGCCAGACCATGTGGGTGGGGGTGGGGTGGGGATCAGGTGGCAAATATAGTCCAGAAATTGTAAACAGGAGATATGGACCAGCACTCCAGCAGTGATATCTGCTTCCCTTCTAAAGGGTCTTGTTTGATAGACTCAAAGCCAAGGATACTGTTATCCATCAAAGACTTGGTCTGAGGCAGGAATAATTTGTTTATGTGAGAGTTGGGGAGGCCAGGATGTTCCAAGTTGATGTTGGGTACCAGCTCTGACTTCTGTCCACCCTGGGGGGACCGATGGGAGTCCAACAGCATCTTTGGATATTTGTACACGACCCCTAAACTCCACCCCAAATGGCTCCCAGCTCCAGAGCTTAAAATTGTTTCCCCACCAGCTCCAGAGTTTACAGATAATTAAGTGCGACCACACCCACCTAAGCACGTCCCAGCGCACTTTTCGGGTACCTGCTCTCCAGAGGTGAAAATTCCTGATGCGGATATAATGTAGTGACTGCCGAGCTCTCCTTGCTTCTGTTTGTTCTTTTTTTGCCCCCCGCCCCTTTAAGAGATCTGAATGCAGTGCTGGGATGGCAGAACAGAGGTGAGCGGCATTCTTTTCTTCCTTTTTTTCTCCCTCCCCTCACGCAGCCAGCAGCCAGGAGTGCGGAGGGGGTGGGACGCAGGAACAACAACAAACCCCTAAGAACTCTGGTCCGAATTTAAGTGGCCAGCGGATCTTAGGGGTCGTGTGAAAAGGCTCTTTGAGGTTCTCCACACCTGTTTTGCGTGATCCAAAAATGTTTGCTTCAGCTGAATGTAGGGAAAAAGAAGGACGTGGTGGATAGGGCTGTTGATTAGCCCATTATTGGAAGCATGAAAATGAAAAAGTAACAATAGCAATTTGAAAAACCTAGGGCAAACAAGTCCTGTTAAGTAAGGCAGCGGTTCTTTCTTTAAAACCCATGATCTTATCCAGAAAACGTTTGCATTCTTTCAGAATGGACTTCGATGATGAAGATGGCGAAGGGCCCAGCAAATTTTCAAGGTAAGTTTCTTAAAAAGGACAGAAACCAAGAGACTGAGTAGAAGACACAAAACCAGTTCAGGCTGAGCTGCCATGTCAGTGTTAGCAATGGTTCTGGTTTAAGGGCTGGGGCGTCACAAAAGTAAGGAGTCAGTGTAGTAAATGAATTGGATGGATTTTAGTTAGAGATGGGCACACTCTGCCAAACTGGCAGTTCGTGCTGGTTCGTTTTTTGGCCCAACAGGTGTTTGACACTTCAAAGCCCCACCTCCTTCAGTGGGCATCCACTCAGGAGAAGCCCCTGGTTTCCTTGCTCCGCCTCCTCTGGGCGCTGATTCTCGGTGGGCGCCCACCAGAGCAGGCGGGCCTGGGAAGGGCTGAACACCTCTTCGGCCAAAAACCCAACTCGCATGAACTGCTGGTTCACGCCCATCCCTTGATTTTAGTACATCAGTTCTGCTTAGAGTTCCATGGAGAAAGGCAGCCATTCTAAAGAAAAGGGCATGCTTCTGCTAATAGCATCCTTACACGGCTGTTCACTTGGAAATATAGCCTGCCAGGCGAATGTGTAGTTCCGGTGAAAAATGGAAAAACAGGGAAGAGATTTGTGGGAGAGATGCAACATAAATGTTGGTGATACATGCCTGTTTCACAGTATAGATTTCCCTAAAAGAGGGATTCCTGGTGTCTCCGGCATCGGGTCAGAATGCTTCTTCCTGAATCTGCTCCCAGGGGGTATTTTTATAGCATTCATTATTGCGGGATGAATCAGGAGGGTGCGTGTCCCAATCTGGGATTTAATCAACTGATAAGAGTATCAAGTGTTTCTGGAGTGCTGTCCTATTTTTAGCCTTTTCTCGTATCAGAGAATTTATGCCTTGCCTTTCCGTTGCCAAGATGGAAGAGCTCAAGGTAGTAGACAGAGGGCGTGCTAGAATGATTGTTCTCGGTGTCGGCAAACCATGAGTGCCGGAATATATTGGGGCTGTTCGGAGACATGACACGGAATGAACAGGGAGTCTCCCATCGTATGTCAAGATCTGCAGGCTTTTATGGCTGTTATTTTATCATGTGTTCCTCCCACGGATTGGCTCAGAAGATCCCCTTGAAATAAAAAGGATGATAAAGCATTCCTCGCAGGAGCAGCAGCTTTCAGGGACAGCTTCTATCAGTCGGCTGGAAGTGTCACAGTGAGACAGGGTGGTTTATAAAAAGCTCTTGGTGAAAAAGAGACCCTATCAGGCTGGCCTTGCACATGGCTCATCTGCTGGCTGAGATCCTGCCACGTCGTTATGCCCGCAGAAGAAAAACAACCTCACTTCCAGTGGCCAGTTGCTGCTAATTAAAGAGTCCCTGTCTAGTTTCCTCATCACACAGCAATCCAGCGGACTGGCACACAATGAGGAATCCAAGCAGTGTTTTGTAACCTGCGGCAATTGTAAACTGCCCAGAGTTCTCTTTGGGGAAAATTGGTCATGGTATACAAATGCAAATAATAATAATAATAATAATAATAATAATAATAATAATAATAATAA
>JAHTLZ010000252.1:12874724-12891010 GCA_023846285.1 Phrynocephalus versicolor | reverse complement strand
GAAGAAGAAGAAGAAGAAGAAGAAGAAGAAGAAGAAGAAGAAGAAGATGATGATGATGATGATGATGATGTTGCTGTAGTGTAACCAGCTGTTCTCCAGGGTGGGGAGAGGAGGGTAGGTCTCCTTAGCAGCAGTTGGAGCTCTGAATTTTTTTTCAGCAAGCACCGGGTCAGTAGAAACGCCATTTTAAGGAACCACGGGGGCCTTGGGTTGATCGAACGTGGGCCATTTCACGGATCAGTTCTTTTATGAAGCATTTTCCTTGCCGGCGCCTGACCTTCAGCCAATTCGTCCAGGAGATAGATCTAGAGGGCAGTGGAAAACACCCCCATTATAATGCTATTGATCCGCGCTCTTTAAAAAGGCAAAAAACGGAAGGGAAAGGAAACGTAGAGGAGACAAAAACGATAAGGCGCCTTAAAGACAAGGATGATTGTCTATTGTCTTTTGAAACAGCAATGTTATCTATGGCTGTTATTTTTAATGTGAACTTTAATAGAGAAGTCGACTCCCTCAGATGTAAGCGACAGATATCGGAATGTTTATACATGATTCCACCCACCCACCCACCCCCCAAAAAACAGAGACTGTTTGAGGGATTCTTTTGAAAGTGTCCTTTCCTCCATGGATTGCAAAAGTAAAATTTAGAGACAATTATAAAGAAAGGCTGGACAGGTTTTGCCTCAAGAAATGAAGACTGAGGGGGAGGCAGGACAGACCTTTTCAAATACAGTGGTACCTTGTATAAAGCAAAGCAAAGTGTTCTGCTTATATACTGCCCCATACCGCTTCAAGTAGTCTCCGGGCAGTGTACAGTTTAACAACAGTGTGCAGTCTACACATTGTCCCCCCCACCCCCGCAGCAAGCTGGGTACTCATTTTACCGACCTCAGAAGGATGGAAGGCTGAGTCACCCATGAGCCTGCTACCTGGGATTGAACTCCAGGTCGTGAGCACAGTTTTACCTGCAGGACAGGCATTTAACCACTGTGCCACGAGGAATTAATCTGTTCCCAATGAAATTCTGTTAAGCCTATTTCCCATAGGAATGCATTGAAAAAGGATTCATTCCTAATCACAGCCGTTTTTCTGTTGCATGGATTTGCCCCATAGCTGATTCTGTTAAGCGATTTCCCCCCATCTCTGGACATTTTTTTTCCTTTAAGTGGATTTTCTGTTAAACAAACCACTTGTTATACGAGGGTCCCCTGTACATGAAAAGGGTGATCTACAGAGGGGAAACCGGTTCTGTTCTCAATCATCCAAGGGTGCAGGACATGTAACAATGGGCTCAAGTTAACAGGAAGCCAGAATTCAGCTGAATATCAGGAAAAACTTCTTAACTGTTAGAGCAGTATGACAATGTGACCTTGGGAGGTGATGAGTGCTCCAACACTGGAGGCCTTTGAGAGAAAATTGGGCCACTATCCATCAGATCTTTTGACGTGGATCCTTGCCGTGAACAGGAGGTTGGAATCCATGACCTTAGAGACCACTTCCAACTCCATTATTCCATTATTTATATAAATACAGAATGCACCAATGAGTAAGAAGGAGGGAAAGACAGGCATGGAGCAACAGCCTGGGCGCTCTCTGGAAAAACACCGTATGATGCACATCCGTTGGTTCCGGTCCACTAATACCAATTGCCGGTTTTCAAGAACGAGCAAAGCCAATATAATTCTATGATTTATAACATCTGGATCAGTTTGGACCTAAGTGATGTGGTGGGCCCTTCCCTAATCAAGCTTGTGGTTTGCACTGTCTCCGCTGAGAAATTTTGATAGGTTTGAGTTTCACAAAAACTGATGATCAAAGGCTGAAGCTCTCCGCGCCTTTTTCCTCCTTGTGCAATGGAAAAGCATGACACGGCAGATTTGATTGGCCTTGTTTTTCTTGGCCAGAGGGTCACGGCATTTGCCATTCATGCATTTATTTGAGAGGAGCAATAACAGGAAGTGGTGGCTTTTGCAAATGAGAAGAAGGAGAAGAACGGAAACAGTGATGGAGCGTGGAGTGGCTTATATTCATTAGGTGCCTTTTAATTGGGTCAAAGAGCATATATTCTCCGGTGAGGCCATGCAGGAGAGCAATCTGCTGAAATAAGAGCATTTGAGTCTTGTCAAACCGCGGGGAATTTGCAGCCATTAGGATCAAGAAGGAAAACCTGCCATTTGGGAACTGTAAGATTTGCAGATGTAGCTGTCTTCACCAGCTGTGACAGCTTTCAGGAATGCTGGTAGCAAGCAAAAACATTGGACTCCCGGAGAGAATCCAGATGTTGGTGATGGAGCTGTACAGGCTGTATGCGGTAGAAGATAAATTAATCTGCTAAGCAACTTTGAGCCATGGGTGACATCAGACCTATAAAAAGGATTTATTTAAAATAGAAACCGGCCTCTGCACCCAAACTTTGTTGACCACTGCTTAGACAGAGCTTTTGAAATAGCTCTGTTATCTTTTTTGTTTTCCTCCTTGAATAAATCAAATGAGGCCTTGTATTTGTTCTAGAATGTTTATGGCCGCAAGTTTTACTATTAAGTCTTACTCCAGATGTTGGCATTGCTTGGGTGTGATGTTGAGTTGTAAATCACAACTGTCCCTTGTATAAGGGAGGTAGAGAAAGAAAGAAAGAAAGAAAGAAAGAAAGAATTAATGAATTAATAAATTCTGGCTTAGTGTTTACGAGCATCTATCTCAGCTGGGTTCATTCCAGGAGATATTACTGAACTAAACAGCAAAACACGAGTAAGTAAAAAGACTTATCTTTGATAAACAGACACAGGTCTGGGCTCATCCGGTCCTTTAACACTTAGCTTGAACGTCTGTGTTCAGCTTTTGATTTATTGATGGAGTGACCACCCAGCAATCCAGACTGAAAGCTAAGGGGAGTTTCGATATTTATGTCCTCATAGAAGGCTGGTGACTCAGAGATTACAAGGGCAGGGAGGGGGGTGACGCTGCTCCGGATTTCAGTCCAGACTTTAATGGAGCTACCCAGAGTGCTGAATCTTTGAGGGACGAGGCAGTTGAGCCCCTTCCCAAGAGTTGCGGTCAAGCATTTGAAGGAAAAACAGAAGCAGAATCGCGATCCCGTGAAATCCGCCCCTGGTTTTCATTGTTACAAATTGGGTCCTAGCCTGAATGTCTAACTTGTTTGAGACTGCTAGAGAGGTCAAGATAATATTCCAAATAGTTGAAAACATACAGGGAAGAGGGTAGGAATATTTTCTTTTGAATTAAAAAAAATGAACCCTTAAGGAGAGAATTCCACCACCACCACCCCTCATATTTGATTCCTGGCTGCAGATAGGGTCAGCCGTGTCCCATTTACAGCTGTGAGATGCATAGGGATTTGGCTTGGTTTCTTTTCAACACGACCGCATCGGCACATGATACCTGTTTTTGAGCTAATGGGATGAGGTCCTCTGAACTTTCTGAGCCATTTAATAATTTAAAAGACATTTGAAGAAATAACCATTTCCATCCGTGCTGGACCGTTGCCTTTGTTCCAGCAAATGAAAGGAAAAAATAGAGGGAAATGATTTCTCCGTAGGCCTACATTTCACTCTTGCTAGGCAGGAAATCACGTCTAGGGTCTTCGAGTTATAGTCACTCTTTTAAGCTTCTAGACCTCTGGGTGGAGTATGTGGGTCTGTGACTTGTGAGATTAACTTGGAGTCATAGAAATGTCAAGATATGGAGGTATGCAGAATTCTGGAGGTTGTAATGACAACTCAGCACACCTCTCGAGGAAATGACCCAAGTTGTCTGCAGGAAGGAAAGTCAGAAGACCTGTTGACTCTACCGGGATTTTGTGCACAAATGAAACAGAGGTGGGTGTCACATTTTGGCTTGGTGGCCCTTCCACATCCTACGTGGTTGCACATTTTGATGGCATAAAGGAGGCAAGCTGTTTCCTGGGGAAATGCATCACGTGTGGTACAGTGGCTGGAATGCTGGACTCTCACAGAGGAGATCCATTCAAAAGTGGCTAAATCCTGCCAGGAAAACCCTGTACCAGCTACTGATGCCGTGCCTTGCCAAACATGCCAGGAAAGAATGGTGCCACTCAGTGTCTGAAATTCTGCCACTCAAATGACATAGTTTTGCAATTGAGCTGCCATGTTAAGAAATCTCTGCAGGTGATATCTGAGTCACATTTAACTTGATTTATTTATTTATAATTTTTTTTACCCCCGTCTTCCTCCTTTAGAATGGCCCAAGGTAGCTTACACCATTAAAAGACAGTATTTAAGAGCTAGCAATGTAGCTAAAATGGAACAAACAAATGGCATACTAAAGAAAAAACAAAAGGAATGCCAAAAACACATGCAAAGCAGTAAGTCACAGCAATCTAGTTCAAGACCCCACTCAGGCAGCCAACTCTTAGAAAGCTTTCCTGAAGAGAAAGGTCTTTGTTTTTGAATGGGCAGCAAAGATGGAGCCAGCCAGGCCTCCAGTGGGAGGGAGTTCCACAGTCTCCCATAGAGAAGGTCCTCTCCTGTGAACTCCACCAAATGCGCCTGTGAAGGTGGTGGGACTGAGGGAAAGCCCTCTCCTGATTATCTTAACACCTGTAATGTACATGTGTGTGTGTGTGTGTGTGTGTGTGTGAGAGAGAGAGAGAGAGAGAGAGAGAGAGAGAGAGAGAGAGAGACTGGGTGTGCAATAGAGAACATCTATGGAGATTTGACTTAGGTGAATTCTCCTCTCAAAGTTGCTCTCTTTGTGTAAGTGTGCGGCTGGATTTCAGCTGGTGCAAGTATCCTGTGGGCGCCGAGTGTTGCCTCCGCTTTCCTCAGAAGGAAAACTTGACCTCAAGATTCTTCTGTGACCCCACCACCACCACCTTCTACATTTTTGAAGCAAGGCAAGTCACCACAGGCTGCAGTGTGCCTTGGCGAGCCTGCGATCCAAGTTTTCGGTAGAGGGGTTTAACACTCTCCGTCTGCTCTCCCGGTGTGAGCTGTGACCTCACAGGATTGCAGAAGTTTGACAAAAAAGGAAGGAAGGAAAAGAGTTGTATAAGTTCTAATGTCATCCTGTGGCAAAGCGGCAGGGAAGCATCTCAAGAGTCATAAAACCGAAAAGCAACACTGCTGACATGGAGCAGATTTTGGGGATATTTATGGACGTTTCTGGCAGAGGGAGATGTTGGACAGGCTGAGGGAAACATAAAGAGATGTTTTGTGTCAGATTCCACCAACCCCCTTCCTGAGGGTGCCCATTCAATGTGTTTTCTTCATTTTTTGCTTCCTGTCCTGTGAGCCCAAGGCGGGGCAGGCAGAGGGAATGTTGACCTCTCACAGACATGCCGCTTTTGTAGCAATTGACTAATTAATCTCATTTTTATGTGTGTGTCATTCCTCTGAGCAAACACTTTGAAATTTCAAAGAGCCAATACTTGCCACCCCTGCGAAATCAGAAGCGAACTCTGCAAAGTCGTGACCTGGAGCTGGGGTTTTCACAAATAGCCTTACAAGAAAGGTGCATGCATCATAGCAGGAGAGAAGTGCCGGGAAGTATTTCAGGTCGGGGATTTCACACGGCTTGAGCAAACCTCAGGGTGGACGGTTTCACCTTTAGCACCCAAACCAGGCTGCATCGGGGCAGCTGCTGTTGCGATATGCCTCTGACCCCCAGGAATACATCACTTCCCAGAGGTCTTGTTCATTCACTCTTGTGAGCTCTGGCCAGAAATAGTTACTTTTGTAAAAAGGGAAATAGTCACTTCGTATAGTAACTAACTGATTTTTGTATTGCACAACTTCAGGCTGGAATCTGCGTTTTCCAACCAAATCCCTAACCCAAACTAATCCAAAATCAGATGTGCTCAGGATCATATGACGAGACTTAAAAACTGTAACTGATTCTGTATTTAAAATTGTCAGAGAGAACTGGGTAAAGTAATTTTGGAAAGTCCTAACATTCTTTTAGCTCCTTATCTGATCTTCTTCAATGTCTCACGTTATTTCTGAAGCTGAACTCAAATCTGCGCTACAAAAGGCTCTCAGTGAGTCTCTCTTTTTGAGTCTGTTCAGTCGTTCAGTGCGAGAACTAGAACCCCATTGAAAATTATTGGTTTGCTGAGGTTGTCAGTAGAATTCTTGATCTTTTCCTCTTATTTTTCTGCTTCTCGGAGTTTCCTCTGCTCCCTACCTTTGATTCTTCCCTTGAAGAAGAAAGATATTTTTCGACTTCTATGAAGGTTCCTCCAAGTACCTTTTGAATTCCTGTTTTCTGTTTGTCTTTTCTGGACAGCCTGCAGAGTATATTTCCTGGAGTACAAAGCACGCTCTTGTTATCTTGTCCAAGGCAAACTAAGTAGTCATTTCATTTCCAGTCCAACAGAAGGGAGAAGCTATAGGGCAGGAACCAGGAGTGGGGTGAACTGAATTCCTCGTTGGTTAACGAAATGGGGCTGAAACCCTGGGAGCTGAATTGGAGTGGACCGGCCAAATCATTGGGGATTGGGGTGAGTCAATGGCTCCATATTTTCATTGATTCAAATGGACCTAACAATAGTTGTGATGTGATTTGCTGTATTACTCTTAAGTAGAGACCTAAAGGTAAAGGTAAAGTCCACCCCACCCCACCCCACACACATGTGTTAGTCATGTCTGACTCTCGGGGCGGTGCTCATCTCCCTATTCAAACCGAAGAGCCAGTGTTGTGGAAGTCCATAGCTACGTGGCCAGCATGGCTGCACGGAAACACTATTTTACCTTCCCACTTTTTATGGCAGCACCTATTTATCTACTTGCATGTACATGCTTTCGCACTGCTAGCTTGGCAGGAGCTGGGGTTAACAGCAGGAGCTCACTCAGCTGGGTGGCACCCGGGATTCGAACTGCCGAGCTGCCGACTTTGCAGCCAACAGTCTTTGGAGCCTTTGGAGTCTTTGGAGAGTTCCATCCGGAAGATGGGTGGTATATAAATATAATAAATAAATAAATAAATAAAATAAATAAATAAAATAAATAAATAATTTGTCCGCTTAGCCACCATGCCTCCTAAGTAGAGACCTAGAGTAGGCCTATTTGAATCAACGGAACTTATGAAGGAGCTGGCTCAATAAATCTCCACTGATGCAGTGGCCCAAATCATAGAGTTACTGGATAAATGAGTTGGAAGAGGGCTAAAGACCATTATGTCCAACTCTGTACTCAAGGCAGGGTTCCAAACCAAAGTATATTAAACAGGTACAGTGGACCCTTGTATAACAAACAGCTTGTATAACATAAAAATTGTACAACATAAAAAATTCCAGAGATAGGGGAAATTTGCTTAACTTAATCGCCTAGGGGGAGAATCCGTACAACGTTAAAAATGGGATCACTCAGTTTTCAATGCATTCCTATGGGAATCTGTATCAAGGAAAATTTGCTTAACATAATTTCATTGGGAATGAATGAATTCCTTTATACAAGGTACCACTGTAGTTGGAATTCCACACCATCTCCGAAGGACATTGATTCCATTGTCATACTGTTAGAACATAAGACCATAAGAACAGCCTTGCTGGAACAGGTCACAGCCCATCCAGTCCAGCATTCTGTCTCACAAAGCGGCTCACCATTTGCTTCAGGGTATTCCCAAGCAGATGTCTTCACCTGCTTACGATTCCCTGCAAATGGTATTGAGAGATCTCCTGCCTATCTCTCCAACCCAGAGGTCGTCCTTAGGCATCCTGAATCATAGCCATTGATATCCCTGTTCTCCATGAACTTGCATTTAAAGATGTATTTCCTGATATTCAGCCTAAATTTGCCATCCCATAGCTTGAACCCATTATTTTGTATCCTACGCTCTGGGATGATCAAGTCTAATATGGTTTACTATGCTAAGCCACAGGGTTTTAGCCAATGTCATCTACTGCAGAAGGAATGATTTTTCTCTCTGTGAATGTAAGGCACATTCACTCTGCACAACCCAGGATGTTGAACCATGGCTTGAGGTAGGTTCGTAACAGCAACACTGAAACCATCATAGGAACCTTATCAAGGACTCAACCTAGCACAGGGTTCGGTGGAAGCTATTGCACCTCTGAATTCATAAAGGTGGTACATCCAGTCCAGGTTTTTGTCTGTCTTTTCAAGGACCTGTCCAAGATGCCGAACCCACTTGGGGAACTTGCTGGTCATTTTGGTGAAAATTCAGACCAAATCCTGGAGTGGATGACTCCCCCTGCCCACACCAAATCTGAGTCACCCACTTCTGCTGAAACGGTCCACCACTGAGCGACGGCCCCTGGCCAGATGGTGGGAAGGTTGTTTGTTTCTTTGGGATGGAGAATACAGGGGAATGAAGCGGGTGTTATTTTTAAGCATCTGATGAAAACTGACTCATAATAAATACACAGCATATTCCCCTTTTGCTTGGATTTTAAAAATGTTTTTGGCTCTCAGAAGCTGTATGGAATATGAATGTCCAAAAGAAGGAAAGTGAGAGCGTAAAGCCTGGCTTTGAATTAGGAGCTGAATTTAACTGCCCACTGGGGATTGTCAAAGAGAATGGAATAACGGGCAATAAAATCTGGACTGCATTTGATTATCAGCCTATAAAACCTCAGCACGCTGCGTTTAAGATGTACTTCCATTGAGCAGAGATGGGCCCGAGCCAAGGTCTTAAGACTGGGGGAGAAATTCCCCATGCCTGCAAAAAAAGACTCGGCCACTTGGTTGGAAACAGGGCTTGGAGAGGGTCCATCTCTCAAGAGCTGCACCACAGTAGACAGAGGACTGGAAGCAGGTGAGGTGTCCTTGTCTTAAGACTTGGCTCTTATTGAGGGCGAAGTGATCTGTGAACTGGGAGCACCCGGATTCTGGCTTCACCATCAGGACACAAGCTCACAAGACTGCTCTGATGCCGGTGATGCTCTTGAGGTGAGGCATGGAGTGGTGCTCCCCAGGGTGTGCCCGAAAATGCAAGGCACTACCATGAGATGTGTCCTAGTTCAGTGTGCATGATTGCAAATGGATTTATTGCTTTAGCACAACACATAATAAAAATCAATGCAATGCAGTGCAAAACAATGCAAAGAGATTTGAGTCAAATTTCTAATTCTAAAATCTGACATGCATCCTACCCATCTGAGCATAAATACTAATGCACTGAGCAAACTTAGCTATAAATTGGTAAGTCAATGACAAAGGACCATGAATAACAGTAACCCATTGTCCGTTGTTTAACTGTCTGCTTGGTTAGTGACAGAGAATGCAAGATTGTGTTCTTAGAAGAAAGGAGACGAGGCAGAAAGCTAGGCCAGCAGTTCCAGACAGGAGGCTTCAGATGTCCTTGGATTTGTGTCTCAGAAGCTTTGACCCTTGGCTGTGCTAGCTAGGAGTTCCAGGACTTGGTCCCAAGTTTTGAAACTGTTGGCCTAGACAGAGCGGGGTGCCGAGTGCATCCAATAAAGACAAAGTAGATCTGCTGAGGACCTTCGTGCCCAATGTAAGCAAAGCTGTGGCTTCTTCCCTGGAGTCACCTGAACTCAGCCCTGCATCGACTGGGTTAGACAACAGAAGGATTCCATCTAGAGACCAGGGAAGAACCTATGGCGAGCAGGCAAGACTCAGTAGCCACGCTAAGGGGAAGATTCTGGACTAGGCATGTCCAAACTTTGGCCCCCCAGATGTTTTGGACCGCAACTCCCACAGTCCTTTGTCATTGGCAATCTAAGCTTAGAATTCTGGGAGTTGCGGTCCAAAACATCAGAAAGTTTGGACAGGCCTGTTCTGGACACTTGGAGTTTAAAAAAAAAACACCCTTTTTCCAAGTGTGGAATTTGGAAGAGGTGAGGTGGGGAAAAGGTGACTCGATGTTTTTGCTTTGAAGAAAGTCTTCTACCCTCTCCGGGCCATTTAGAGAAGCCCCGATTTGTAGGTATTATTGGAGATCTTTGAAGAACCAGCCAAGGTTCCGTGTTTTGGAGACACAACTGAAAGGTATTGGATGTATGGAATTGGAAAGATGGTGGAAGGAATCCTTCTGGATGTTGTGTCCATTTTGGCAGAGGCTCCATGTTGTTAGGAAAGCCGGGATGGAGGACGAGATCAAGTTTCCAAGACGGGATTTGGAGGGTGAAAGAGTGAAAGACAGGATGAGGAAGAACAAGGTTGGAGTCAAGTACTCATTGGTTATGGGATTTTTTTTAAAAAATTCAGACCACAAATCCCATAAGTCACCATTCCGCAAGCTACCTGACTTATACACCCCTTACTGGCACTTCATTGTGGCTTGCCTGGAAGGGAAAGGTCTCAGCTGGAAGGCTTTGTGGCTGAGCTAGTCTTAGGCTAATGGTAGCAAACTTTCAGCACGCCAGATATTTTAGACCACAATTTCCACAGTCCTTTGCCACTGGCAATACAGGCTTTGAATTCTGGGAGTTGTGGCCCAAAACATCTGGAGTGCCAAAGGCTCACCACAACTGGCCTAGGCTCTGCCTAAGCTTCCTCTTCAGAAAGAAAGCTCCCAGAATAACCCTGGGGCAGGAACAGGAAGCTTGGGAGGAGGTAGTCCTAGTTCAGCTCAGAGCCTTGCCATTTAGGCCATTACTCCCAGGTGAGCCACACTGAGGTGCCTGCAAAGTGTGTGCAAATCAGGTAGAGCTCCCAGATTAAGGGACTGGTTGGTCCATGAAAGTGGAAAAAATCCCACGCCCTAGCAGCTGTTCGGGGAAGTAATGAGTAGGGTTGCCAAGCTGCAACCTAGACATGTAACCTATGAAGCAAGTGAAGAACCCTGCAAGCTGGATTGCATTTTTTGAATCAGACCATTAGTCCATCCAGCCCCCTATGGAGATTCCTGGCATTCCACACCGGTCGCCCATCTAATGCCTCACGGGGTCCAACCCTGCTTAGCTCCAGAAGCAGATCAAGAGCATCGTAAGAGCAAATGAGTGATCGCGGGACAATTGCGGAGAGCAGTCATGTGAATCTTGGCATCCCTCTAAAGCCCAACCAGTTGCTTAACTATCATCCTCAAGGGGGATCCCTGCGGTAAAGCAGCCCCGGTGACTCTTGCCTCTGTCGGCCCTACGCAGGGCGTCATCTCGTGCTTTCGCCGTTGTAGCAACTGGCAATTGCTTCAGTTCCCAGTCATTCTTTCTCCGATCAGAAATAGCTTTCTGACTCACACCTCCAAGTAGGTCATGGAGGTTGCACGGGGGTATAATTCAGGGCAAGATTTGGCTCGTGCGAGAGCCCTTTATCCCCCCCCCAGCCATCTTCTAAAGGCATTCCAAAATGAAGACGCAACGGTCAGAAAGACGACAGCGAAGTCGCGCGCTAAATGAAGGTGATGCCTGCCAGAACAGCCATCACATGGAGCCAATTAGGACTTTAAATAACTGTCTGGCGCTGGGAGCGAAGAAAGGGGAGTCACAAAAGTTCCCAAATGTGCGAATGGGTTACAAAATTCAGCGTATTTTCTTAAGAGTTGTTTTTGCTCTCTTGAGAATCCATTGTCTCCCTGGTGGACTCGGCATTGGTTAATGTTGACTTGGCCTCTTTTCTCCTGTTTATACCCACAAAAAATTGTGGCCCTTCGGCCTTTGTCCTGTCTTCTCTGCTACTCTCCTGTTTGCCTTGAGTCGATTCTCTGCAGATGTTTGGCTGCTTGATGGTTTTGTGTCTCTGTCCTGCTTTTAATAATGGCAGTAAGCCTCCTTGAAACCGGTTTCCAGGAATGCAGTACAGCTTTTCCCCTCCTGCTTTTTCTGGATGTGTGTCTGTGTACTTCTTCTTTGTTACTCCCGTTCAAGGTGATAATTTGCTTTGATCCTGCACTGTAAGAATTGCAATAGTTTGGTCTAGAGAAAAATGTAGTGAAAAGCAAAGAATTGAAAAAGAATGCGTAGCTAAAAGCAATTCACTGTGGAACTTAATTGCACCTCCTCTATCGCAGGGAGACTGAATATTGTAAGGAGGACCAGAAACTCACTTGCTCTCAGATTATGGGTACAGGAAGTAAAACTGACTAGATAACTCAATGGTTTAGGTAATCTGGCTCTGAAGGCAGAGGTTGGGAGTTCAATTTCCCCTTGATGCCTCCTGGGGGACGAGGCAGCCTGGGTGGCCTTGGGCAAGCTGCACAGTAGTCCCAGGGATCCCCCACCCCCAGAAGAAGGGAAGGGGAAACCACTTCTGAATAGAGATGGGCACGAAATGGGAAAACAGTGTTTTGTTTCATTTCGTTACCCATTGCATTTTGTGTTGTTTTGTTACGAATGAATTTTTAATAGAATTTTCGTAGCAAAATGAAATGAGCAACAAAATGATTTGGAAGCTGCCGCCACCCAGCTGGGATTTTTTTTTGACAGGTCAAAAAAGCCCACCTGGGAGGTGGGGTGGCAAAGGAGAACAGAACAGGCAGTGGTAAATTCAAACCCTACTCCGTTCTCCCTTGTTGCCCTTGTCCCTGCCCGCCAGGTGGGTTTTTTGATAGGTTGGGCTGTGGGGAGGGGGGGCTCCCCCCTCCCCACAGCCCAACCTGTCAAAAAAAAAACCCCACCTGGGAGTTGAGGGTGGAAAGAGAGAACAAATCATTTTGTTTCAACAGTAAATGGCGTTTCATTTCATAATGAAATGCTGTCTGCCATTTTGTTACATTATGGAACATTTCATAACAACCTTACGACATGACAAAAGAGTGTGTCGTTTTTCGTTTTGTGCCCTTCCCTACTTCTGAGTATTCTCTACCTGATGCACCAGAAGTAACTTGACAACACATGATTATGCTGGCTGGTTTGATCAGTGGTTTGGGTGTCAGGTTGCGGAGCAAGAAGCTGGGAGTTTGATTTCCCCTGGGTGGCCTTGGGTAAGCTGCACAGCCCCAAAGCACCCCAAGAAGAAGGGAAGGGTAATTCACTTTTGAGTATCCTCTACCTGGAAAACCCTGAAAAGGGTCTCCACGAGTCAGAATGAGCACAATTATTAAGTAAAACCGAAGAGAGGCAGTATGGTGTAGTGGATAGATGGCCAGACTAAGAATGAGAAGACTTGGGTTCAAATCCTTGGTCATCTCATGGAAACATACTTGTAGGTGGCAGCAATGGTCAGCCCATGCCTTGGACATCTCATGTTTTCCTCAAACCCTCTTAGGTTCTCCATATATTGGAAGCAACTGGATACCACATCACACAAAGTAAAGCAAGTGTCCTTGCTTTCTTAATTCATTCTTCTCCTTGTTTCTCGCCAAACCTTTTAGGGCGGATTCTGGATTTGAAGACAGGGACGGTCAAGAAGGAAGGCCAGCAGTCTTCAATGAGGATGTGTATGGGATCAAGGCGTTCGTTCATCTGCAGAATGCGGTATGTCCTTTGATGCGCTGATTGTGATGCTCCTCTCTATTCTCGGGACTGTTTTGTCTTATCAGTAGAACTTGGGAATGTTGTCTTTTAAAAAAGAATGGGTCCCAGAATTCCCCAGGGACCATGGTCCCTTTCCTTCATCCCGCAGAACTGCACCTGGTTGATGGATGCACGTGTTCTCCTGCACACACTCTCACATAGACAGGACTGTAAAGCAACCATTACCATTCGTGAAGGAGCAGTGCTTAACACTGACCACCTCACCACATGGATGCTGATGGCAAATCTGCTGGCATGCTATGACCAAATGGTGGCTGCCTCTGAGTCTTCTTCGCTTCCATGCCCAAGTAGGCATGCTGCTTCAGACCACAGCTGGCTGTCCTAACTTTCTCTGGCTCCCAGATGGGCAATGAGACCATGGCTTGGCTGAAGGTCATCTCCAGAGGGCACATACAAAGTGACAGCTGGTCAGTACAGAGGGTACTGAGCTAGACAGGCCAATGGCTTCAGCCGGTGTTGGAGCATCAGTCTTTATCTTGTTAGCTAGGCTTCTCGGCAAGACCATGGAAGACTCAACCTAGCTGCGTTTCCACCCAGAGGAATGCTGCAGATGCACCATCTAATGAAGATGGATGGTTTTGGCCTTAACGTAGACTGTTCCATCCAGAAAAGGTTGTTCTTCTTGCTTCCAGTAACATCTCATCCTGTACAGTGGGAGAGATGTCATTAGCAGTAGCTGATAGCCACTAATTAAAGAGTCCCTTGTTTGGTTTCAGGGTATATGCACCTTGGACTCATTGCTCACGAGCTGAGCACACCCCAAAATTTAAAAAAAAGGAACTCTTTAACTAGTAGCCATCCACTGCTGCTGCTGGTGTCATTCCCAAAGTACACATGGAACTGTGGCAGTAGGGTTCTGCCCTGTAAATCTGAACTTTGAAATGTTTTTGCACTTAATGAAGGACTGGGAACTCACAGCCTTTCCATAGCCATGTTTCATGAGAACTGAACTCTCTACATGTTTCCTTAGAAAAACCATGTCTCTGATTCAGTGGCCCGAATTGCAGATAAAAAAACCATGTGTGAACCCTTGTCTCACTCTAATATGCGATGCTTTTTAAGCAGCAGCTTTTGGGACCAAACATACGGCAATGGCATGGCTATATGGTGGTGTTTACGCTTCTCAACAAACCAGTCTGATAATGATTAAGAAAACAAAACACAGGAAAATAGAAGGAATATTTAGAGACAATTCTCTAAATATTAATCACCCAGCTAATTTTAGGCACACGAGCAAATGCTGAGAAAAATCTTCATTTTTGCAATTTGCAAACTTTCGAGGTGACTTTGTCTCTAAATATTTTATTTTCTCAGTCATGCCAGATGGCAATAATTAGGCTTCCCTTGAGTCTATGGCTTGTGGTTGACTTGGCTCCAGACGGAACAGAAATGCTTGGGATTCCTTTAGCCATATGTTCATTCCACCTTCAAAATCTGTTTTCAGTGTTTACGTACTGAACTTTTGGTACCTCACTGGCTGGTGGCTGCAGGGCTTTTTTTTTGCCTCTGAGTGAGGGGTAAACAGATCTCTTTATTTCCCCATCTCTGTCCATTTCAAAGAGTTCTGCTTGGACGTTCGTTCTGCACACGCTACAGTATAAACAACATGCTTTTGTTGTGTAGGGTACTTTATGTTCCTACACGCACAAACACAGTGACACAAACAAGGGCAGGAAGAGGAGGCTAGAAGCATGCAGCTAAAACATCATTTGCAAATGTGCCCCCTGTTCGAAATCTGGCATGGATATTTTATAAAGCAAAGCAAAGCAAAGTGTTCTGCTTATATACCGCCCCATACCACTTCAAGTAGTCTCTGGGCGGTTTACAATTTTATTAAAGTATGCAGGCTACACATTGCCCCCCCCCCCAGCAAGCTGGGTCCTCATTTTACCGCCCTTGGAAAGATGGAAGGCTGAGTCAACCATGAGCCTGCTACCTGGGATTGAACCCCAGGTGATGAGCACAGTTTTACCTGCAGGACAGGCATTTAACCACTGCGCCACCAGGCTCCTACAAGGTGGATATCCCTGTATATTTCACTGATCAGTCTTTCAGATACCTCGGCATCTGGATATAAATGCTGTTCTGGACCAAATCTGAACTCAGGGCTAGTACAAGCAAATAACTTTTCATTAGAGAAGGGCATGAACCACTGGTTTGTGCTGGTTCATTGATGGAGGCATCTCCTGGCTTCCCTGCCTTGCCTCCTCCATGCACTCTCTCTGAATGGGCACTCACTAGAACAGGCAGGGTTTTGACACACTGAACATCTATTCAGTTGAGAAGATGGACCGGCACGAACTACCATGCCCATCTCTGACTTACGTATGTCCTAATAAAGTGGCAACTTGGGGTGCGGTGCTCACAATCTGAGTTCAGTCCTGGGCTCAGGTAGTGGGCTCAAGGTTGACTCAAACTTCCATCCTTCTGAGGTCAGTCAGTTGAGTATCTAGCTTATTAAGCATGAGGAAGGGGGGAGGGCAATGTGTAGCCTGCATTATGAGAGAGGAAACTACCCAGAAAGTGATTTAAATGCTGTGTGTGTGTGTTGTGTCATTACAGTCGTGACTGACTCTTCATGACTCCATGTCCATGGAGTTTTCTTGGCAGGAATACTGGCGTGGTTTGCCAGTTCCTACTCCAGGCACCTACAGCACCTGGTATTCCCTGGTGGTCTCCCATCCAAGTACTAACCAGGGACAACCCTGCTTAGCTTCTGAAATCAGGCGAGATTGGATGTGCTTAGGGCATCTAGGCAGCTGCTTTAAATGCTATGGGATGGTATATAGGCAGCACACTTTTTTGATTTAATAGAAAGGAAGTAAGCCAATGAATATTTTGGTGACAAATTAATGCAGTTCAATTTTCTTTCTTTCTTTCTTTCTTTCTTTCTTTCTTTCTTTCTTTCTTT
>JAHTLZ010000252.1:12840273-12860569 GCA_023846285.1 Phrynocephalus versicolor | reverse complement strand
AGATAGATAGATAGATAGATAGATAGATAGATAGATAGATAGATAGAAAGAAAGAACGATGGTGGATGGATGGAGGTCTGGAAGGGCAGGTGGACAGAAAGACAAAACTGGTTGGAAGATGATGGATCTCCCAAAATGATCCTAGAACAGGCATGTCCAAACTTCAGCCCTCCTGATGTTTTGGACCACAACTCCCAGAATTCTAAGCTTAGAATGCCATTGACAAAGGACTATGGGAGTTTTGTTCCAAAACATCTGGAGGACCAAAGTTTGGACATGCCTGTCCTAGAAGCTGTTGGGTGTGTGTGTGAACATGGAGCCTGGGAGCTCAGGTGTAGGTCGAGCAGGGACGGAAAACTAGGCTGTGGTGAAGCTTGACTTATGCATGGGGCACCCTGGTCGCCCAGAAAGGGCCTTCCTTAGATGGAGCTGTGTATACATCATTGGCCTCCATAGCAAATCACAAAGCCATTTCCTTTGTGTGCCCCCAGTCTGTGCGACTTACGATCTCCAGCAGTTGGATCTGCCTTGTGTGGCAGCTGTGAGGACACAGGAAGGGGTGAGGGTGGGGGTGGCAGCGGCCTGCGAGTCCCTTGTGTCCTGCTCTTTGGAATCAAAAGTGGCTGGGTTCAACTTGCATTTTTATAACAGTGGATTTTTCTGTGTATGTTTGTTTTTAGGAATGACCATACCAGAGGAAGATGCCGAAGTGGGACAAGGCAGCAAATATTGTCTGGTGGCTATAGGGAGGCTGCAGGTTAGTTGCGGTGGCGGTTGTTGCTAAATGCACTTCTGTAATCTGCATTTTGGGGGGCATGGTGGCTCAGCGGGCTAGAGTGCTGAAACTGTCAGCTGCAAAGTTGGCAGCTCGGCGGTTCGAATCCCAGGTGCCACACAGCGGAGTGAGCTCCCACTGTTAACCCCAGCTCCTGCCAACCTAGCAGTTCGAAAGCATGCAAGGAGATAGATAGGTACCACCGTAAAAAGCGGGAAGGTAAACAGTGTTCCGTGTGCCGACATGCATTCAGACATGTTGGCCAGATGGGCACAGACTTGCACAACACTGAGATTAGCACCTCCCCCAGAGCTGGACATGACTAGCATGTGCAGGGGAAACCTTTACGTTTACCTTTTAATCTGCATTTAACTCTGGAGTATGTAACGTGTTTAGAATTCCAACTAGGTTAAAGGCATCGTCTTTTAATGAGATGTTTATTAAAATCCTACAATGCCAGTACAAACATGCTCATATTAATATCTTTAAACTATTCTATCTCCTGTTTTGGGAGACCACCAGCTTTGTCACACATTAAATGTCCTCTGCATATGTGGTCTCATTCACAACTTCTGGTCACTGGGAAACTGACAAAATTGTGAGTTCCGGCTCACAACTTGGCTCATGGATGGCAGCCGCATGCATTAAACAGAGGACATAGATGACGCATGAGAATGCACAGGTTTTTTTGGGGGGTAGGGTGGGGTGGGGTGGGGGTATGTGTACTGTCATTACTCCATCAACCAACTGAGGTCCGTCCCTGCTAGTAGGAGCAACAGGGCAGCCCTTTGCACAAGCAGGTGTTGGAATCAGCGTCTGAAAGTTGTAGGTTTCATTGAGTCATTTCTCCCGACGTTGATTCAAATCGACTATCGGCAAAGCTGCCTGGACTTGGATCAAGGAGTGTTATTTATGAACTATATACCCCGGTATGTCTGTGAAGATTCTCAGTCATCCAGGTGAGTTTATCTGGAAGTTGAGTCACGGCAACTGGACATCTTTTTTTTGAGAGAGAGAAATGTTTCACTGCTCCTCCAGGCAGCTTTGTCATTCTGAGGAAAGTTAGTGGCAAGTCCTCCGTTTTATACATCACCCTGGTCTGGATAGGCTCGTTAGGCGGACAATGGCCTAGGGTGCATTAAAGTCCCACCTATGAAACCTTTCCCAACACCCATTAAGTAGGGGTCATTAGCTATGGTCTTGGTGGTAGAGGTGCGAAGTGATCTGTCTGGGGACTGACAAAAGGGCAGCTACCATATATATAGTATACCCCAGTCTGGTTCAGGTGTATAACCAAAAACCCATGCTTTGATGCTGTAGGAATGGCGTCAAGCTCTTTTTCTCCTCACACCTTTCTGATATGCAATAAAGAGAAGTGAGACACGTCCATTTCCAAGCCACCACTTTCTCTGGAATGCTAACACCAAAGTGAATGATGGTTCATTACATTATCCTTATGAGGTCGGTAAAATGAGTACCCAGCTTGCTGGGAGGTGGGGGCGGCAATGAGTAGCCTGCATAATTAAATTGCAAACCACCCAGAGAGTGCTTGAAGTGCTATGGGGTGGCATATAAACAGAACGCTTTGCTTTTTGCTTTTGGTTGTCTGAATCCACTGCTGGATTCTAGTTAGCTCACATTCACTGCAGTTAAAACAACAGAGTTCAACCAGTATCAAAGCTTCTGATATTTTCCTTGCATGAATAAATGAAAAGAGGAAGATGAGCAATCATCCTGGCTCCTTCCTAGAGCAGGAGAAAAATGTCTTCCCATGGTCTTAAATTTGTCTGTCCATTTTGTCTTGCCATATGCCAGAAAACTGGTCACCTTGAAACTGGAGCCCTGCTGATACCGTGTTTGGTCCCATTAAATAGTGGCTGATTTCCCAGCAGGGGCTTGAGGGGGGCATGGCTTTTCCCAGAGTAGAACTTTTGTAATGCATTCTTCCAGGTAACCAGCTCTCCGGTCTGCATGGATATGAATGGCATGGGCGTCCCCACTGAATTCTTGTCCAGGCACAACTCAGATGGAATCATCACCTTCGTTGACCCGAGATGCATCAGCGTGATTGGCTACCAACCACAGGTCTGTTCATTGTCGGTAACACTGGGATGCATCCAGCTAAGAGCTCTTCCTGTACACGGAGAGAAACACCTTTGAGATTGGTTGCTAGAGAATCCCTGAAAATCTTCTAGGATGGGCATCTTCACAGAGAAGTTGATTCATTTCAAAATGATATTTTAATTATTTTTCCTTCCTTCCTTCCTTCCTTCCTTTATATTTTCTGGTTTCCTTTTTTCTTTCTTTCTTCCCTTCCTTCTGTATTTTCTGGTTTCTTTCCTTCCTTCCTCTGTATTTTTGTGTCCTTCTTTCCTTGCTTGCTTGCTTGCTTGCTTGCTTGCTTGCTTCCTTCCTTCCTTCCTTCCTTCCTTCCTCTTTATATGCACACTAAGCAGAAGGTTTCTCTCTCTCTTTCTGACTATTTTACCTTTTCAAAACCATGCATTAACATGAATGGGTCACATAACTGGCTTACTTTAGATCAGAAAAGTTACATTTCAGGCCATCAGCTCCCAGCATCTTCTGGCCATGGGCCCCATCAGTGATGGAGTTGAGGAGATGAGATCCCAGGGCCTAATTATTCCCAACTGAGATTCCTATTTGCTTAGAGACCATAAGTGAATAGAATGATGGCTGACAGGCTTGGCTAGTGGACACGATTGTCCTGTGCTTGCGTGTGCCTGTTCAACATAAATATATGTTTAAGGTTTGCCCAGAACCACAGGATTGCTAACTACATCCACAATGGATTAATGACTGTGGGTTGTATCAATCGTAAGGTGTGGGTTCTACAGAATCCTTCTCCAGTCTAGTGCCTTCTGTTGTTCTGGATGAGAACTCAGATTGGTCATAGTCGATATGATTAACGCCAATGATAAGGGGAGTTGTTAGACAGCTAACCTCAGGGAAACACCAGTTTGGTAAAATTGTGCTACATAGTTTATGTTTATCCGAACTGGCCTTCTGGTTTATGCAACCCACTAATATGTTGGCATGCAAGTGCTAGCTAGGCCCACAGTCTCTGCTTCATCCCCATCAAATAGTCTGTGGAACTCCCTGCCACAAGAGGTGGTGATGGCATCTAGCTTGGATGCCTTCAAAAGAGGACTGGACAGATTCCTGGAGGAGAAGTCCAACACAGGTTACAAACCATAATGGAGATGTGTTGTCTTCAGGCTTAAAACCAGGGTACTTCAAGGGGCAGATGGAGGGGAGTGGTATCAGGAGACAGATATCTAGTCTCATGCGCTCCCATAGGCATTTGGTGGGGCCACTGTGAGATACAGGAAGCTGGACTAGATGGGCCTTTGGCCTGATCCAGCATGGCTCTTCTTATGTTCTTGTGGGCTTTCTATATCTTTTGACTTTTCCTTCTCTTTCTCTCCCTTCTTTTTGTGTGTGAATGCTTGACTAGGATCTTTTGGGAAAAGAAATTCTGGAATTCTGTCATCCAGAAGATCAAAGCCATCTGAGAGAAAGCTTCCAACAGGTAAGGAGCTGCCTTTTAATTCAGCTTTAATGCATCATCATGGCCACCGTCAACACCATCCATTTCCATAACCCTTAAAGCATATGGTGTAGATAAATTCCAAAGAACTTTGGTAGAACTTCCAAAGCTGTTTATCGCCATGATGAGCCAAGTTTGTTGTAATGGATCAAGGAGCCATTATAGCTGAAACATTAATGTACCATAAAAGTTCTGCATTTGTTGACCCTTCAGAAGACGACAAATGTAGTGTTCATTCAGGCTTGCTGAATGCTTTCTCATATTTATACCTTCCCCAAAACTGGGACTTTCTTCCCCTTCTTGACAGCCTCTGTGCTTCTAAAATCCTCCTCCTGAGGTTTTTTTTCCAGCTGTCCAAAACAGAATTTTTAGCGTGACTGAGGAAGCAGATTAATTTGGAAATAAACCATTGAATTCTGGCCATACTTTTGCAAAGAAACCTGGTCATTTCTGGCCCAATCAGTCTGTACTTCAAAGAAGCAAAAGCTCAGTAGAAGCAATAAAACAACAACAAAAAAAAAACCCTTCACAAAACAGTTGTCATAAAAGAGTGGCCCACTAAATGTCCGTCAGGGATGGAGTGAGGTGGATGTCTCTCCAGGCTGAGACTGCATGCAAGTTTAGAATGTCCAGACCGAAGAAAGCATAAAGAAAAAGTTCTGGTGACAAAGAGCTTTTTCTCACTGCAACCACCACCTTGGAACATGCCCTCTCCTTCCTTGGAGAATTTTCTATAGAGGTTAGACAGCCACCAGAGAAGGGCACCTTATCTGCGGATTTGACAGTTTTGTGATGCAGTCACAGAGAAGACCCATTCCCTGTTGCCTCTCCCTGTGCTTCCGATAGTCAACAAAACAAAACAAGGGCATGTTTGCAAATATGCATTGGGGGCGTTGGCCCAGCAACACATTGGAAGAGCCAGGACAGGGTTTTCTTCCTGCCAATTCTTCCTGGACCCTCCATGCTTCCATTCTCAATTACTTTGCTTGGGAGGGCAGGAAAATGCCACCCATACTATATACTTGATTTTAAATAATCTTTTAAGTAATCATTTGCTCAAACTAACGGAGAACAAATGCACATTTCCTAAATGCTTTGGTGTCAGAAACTAATAATTCAAACACAGCAGAAAGTGCTATGGACACATGGAAGCAATTCTCAGGTTAACTTGATGCTTCTAGAGCATGGTCAGAATAGATGTCAGCATAAGACAAATTCATTCAGCTTGACCCAGCATGTACTTTGCCAGGAAGCTTGGCATGCAATAACCAGCACCTTCCAGCAGCCTCACTTGGCAATTTTTAGCCATTGCCTGTGACGCTTTTTTTTCCAGCTGAAATATTGGATTCCTATGTTGAAATATAGAGTGTGCAAACTCTTTTTCCATATGTTCCCTTTTTGAATTTTTATTGTTTTGGGGAGTTTGGCCTTCCCCAAAACTGGCACTGCCTGGTTAAAAATGCACATAAGCAAAAGATGTGTATATTTCGTTGGTGTGCGAGTTTCCAGATTGCTAGCGCACATGCGTTTTTTAATTGCAGCAAAGGCGTGGCAGCTTTAGGCATGCATCTGTGTTGTCATTCCCTGTTGAGAATAAAAAGTCTTCTGCTGTCATTTATTGCTGCCACATGACCTCGTTCACATGGTGTGCCAGCTTGCTCTTGCACCCAGTGCAGGTCTGTTGACCATGCTCTTCTATTTTGCCTCTTTATAAATCTATGGTGAGGCCCCATCTGGAGTACTATGTACAGTTCTGGTCACCATACTGGCAGAAGAATGTTATTTAAATGGGAAAATGCAGAGAAGTGCACCCAGAATGATTAGGGGAATGGAACACCTTCCTTACCCTCTGAGGCTGCAAAGGCTGGGCCTCTTCACTTTTGAACAACGGCGCCTAAGAGGTGACCTGACTGAAGTTTATAAAATCATACACAGTGTGGACAAAGTAGATAAGGGAAAACTGTTTTCCCCGTTGCACAACACTAGAACTAGGGGGCACTCCATGAAACTTTTGGGTGCTAGATCTCAAACAAATAAGAGAACGCACTTTTTCACCCAGAGGATCACTGGTCTGTGGAACTCCCTGCCAGAAGTAGTGGTGACAGCTGTCAGCCTTGATAGCTTTAAGAAAGGATTGGACAAGTTCATGGAGAACAAGGGTATCAATGGCTATCATTCTGGATGCCTAAGGACAACCTCCGGGTTGGAGAGATAGGCAGGATATCTCTCAATGCCATTTGCAGGGAATCGTCAGCAGGTGAAGGCATCTGCTTAGGAATACTCAGAAGCAAATGGTGAGCTATTGTGTGAGATAGAATGCTGGACTGGATGGGCTGTGGCCTGTTCCATCATGGCTGTTCTTATGTTCTTACCCTTTCATGATCTGACCGCTGACAGTTGGCTTAAATCTAGTCTGCAAAATATGTGGTGCTACTTCCATCCAGAACTGGTTTGGCTTCATTTAGAGCATGGTGCCCAGTTCCAGACACCATTCTTTACAAAGGGTGCCAACAAACTGGAGGAAGTTCAGAGTAGGGCAACAAGGCCCTGGTTAGTACTTGGATGTGTGACCAACAAGGAGTAACAGGTGCTGTAGACACCTGGAGTAGGAACTGGCAAACCACTCCAGTGTTCCTGCCAAGAAAACTCCATAGCCATGGAGTCACGAAGAGTTGGTCATGACTGTAACGACACAACACACACACACACACACACACACACACACACACACACACACACACACACACACACACACACACACACACACACACACACACAGAGAGAGAGAAAGGGGGGGTTTCAAAATCAGGAAAGGTATTGGTGACAGGGATTGGGTAAAAAGTTTCTTATCCAGTCAAAATGTTACTTGGACTACCTAGTGCCAACGTATTTGTATTATTAGTGAAGGTTAAATGTCAGCCATGCAGGTGGTTCACTGATGGTGCTTTCTGCATTTAACGCTTCCATAACCTCACTACCTGTATTGCCACCCCTCTCCGAGAGCAGTTGATAATTCTGAATGACAACATTTCAGATACCACGTCATGCTCAAATAAGCATGCAAGTTCTTAGGGTACCACAGCATTCCTGGCTGTGCTGAGGACTCCTTTGTGACCACGTTAAGGGGTCCTTTGGATCTGGACTCAGGCTGCAAGTGGATCGCCTGTGGTGGTTCTACCTTCTTTGTTGTTATATCACCTTGACCTCTGCCATGGCTTCCGCAGGTTGTGAAGTTGAAAGGCCAAGTACTGTCTGTCATGTATCGCTTTCGGACCAAAAACCGGGAGTGGATGTTGATCAGGACCAGTAGCTTCACCTTTCAGAACCCGTATTCTGATGAGATCGAGTACATCATCTGCACCAACACAAATGTCAAGTACGTGGCTTGTCCTTTATGCTGGTATGTCTAGAACGTTGTAATTGGCTTGTCTTAAACTTAAACCTTTACAGAGGGGAAGACGGTATTTAATTTTTATGAAAAGCAAGTTTTTATCAAAGCCGCTTGCTTTGCCGGGTTTTCAAAACCCCTTTGCTTTCTGCTCGGACCTCTATCCCTTGGACCAGGGGTCCTCAACCTAAGGCCCCGGGGCCGAATGCGGCCCCCCAAGGTCCTGAATCCGGCCCTTGGGACCAATTGCAACCCCCCCCCACCTACCCCCTGTTTTGTGAGCAAGCCAGCCTCCGCAGCTGCTTTTGGACTGTGATCCGGCCCCCAGTGGTGTCTGGGCGGTGGTGGACCGGCCCGCTGTTTGAAAACTTCGAGGACCCCTGCCTTGGACCAACAGTGGACAAAATCTCCTCCAGAAAGAAGAAGGATTTGTCCACTGATGGTCCTTTCCTAATTAAATTATGTCTTAACGATGCCTTCTAGACCTGCTCTCTCTGAATGCCTAAAAAATGGTTGAAGGCCAACACGTCCCAGACGGCTGGAGAGCAGGAGAAGTTAAAACGTGGGATGTTATTTGTTTGCTGTTTTCCATCCGTCGTGGCTGATTCACTTCAGCCTTATATTTTGTTCCTCTTTTAAGTGTTTTTTACGCCTGCGGTTTTATGGGGTGTGCGTTGTGCTTGTTTTTGCTGTTTTAGTGTCCTGTTGTTTGGGAACTGCACGCCATAAAAAGGGCTTGACCGGGATCCAGAAAGGAGATGTAAATTTGATGATAAATTAGCCTCTGCTCCGCGTGTGCAAAGTGTTGGGAGCAAAAGACTCCGAAAATCAGAAACAAGCTTCTCTTTCTGTATCATCTGGTGTTTAGATTAGGTACTTCTTCCTCTGCCAGCCTGGCTTTCTCCCTCCCAAGGCTGCAGGTAGAGGCATCGCAGAAGAGTCCCAGAGAAATGAATCGGCAGATCTTCTCATCTCTATCCTCGCTTGACCTTGCCTGGAAAAACCCGCCTAACTTGTTACCCTCATATGGGGCTTGGCAGCAGCCCAATCACCTGCCACTAACACACTGTTATTCTTCTCCTTTAGGGAATTGATGGAGGGGGTTATGACCTTGCTCCCTTTTTTAGAAGGAATCTGGCAGAGTTGTGGTTGAATTTAAAACATTAGAAGGACGTAGGGTCTAGATCACTTTGGCAGATAGTTCCAGTTTATTTTTAAGAGCCGTGTCTGCAAAACATAACTCTTTAATGTGGCTTACCAGATGCACACTGGATGGCGCATGGCATTGTCTGTTCTGCAGTAAACTGTGGAATTTAAAAAATATATATAGAAGCTTTTGAAATGCGGTTTATTATGGGATGCTAAGGGTTTCTTGGACTGAGAGGGTGAGCCTTGAATTATTAAAGCAAATGGACAAAGACCAAGAATTCACAAAACAGAGAACATGCAGAAAACTCATAGCACGAAATTGACTTGTTCTGTTGGTCTGTCTACCCTTATGTTGCTTGCACAAGCTGGCAGCCATGGTCCAGGCTTGATTCCATCCAAGAGAGAAATTGGATGAGACCAAGTGTCTTTAGGGGAGGATTAGTCTCCTTATAGAGAAAGAGAACAGCTCCCTAACTAACAATCTGGAAACGTCATAAAAGAATATAGAAATTAGGGCAATTCCAATTCTGATGGACAGATAGACAACCTCCTGTAAGATCTCCTTTGATATGGATTCCTTTCAACTCTGTTATTCTATAATCCATCTTTCTGTTCTCCCAAATGGCCAGGGCAAATATGACATTGGATTGGACTTGTATTTTAAAAAAACTGAACTGTAGGGGGCGCTGCTGATTACGAGAGGCGGGTGTGTTTATATGTGCTTCCTGCCAGCCGGCTGGGAGCTCGTCTCGGCTTTCTGTGTGGAAAGACAACTAAGCATTAGGTTCAAATGTTCACTTATTTTGCCGGTAGAGCCCGTGGGGAGTTTGTTTTGCGAGTTTGTTTGGGGCCTTGGCGTCCAAGCTGAACTTCCTGGCAAGGCCAGGCATTTAAGGCTGAGCATTTTGAGCCCCGCTGTTCTGCAGAGGCACATCCCACGTACAAAAACTAACCTCCTCCCGTTGCTTGCCTTTTTCGCCTTGACTTGGCTTGACTTTCAGCCCAAGAAAACATGGCAAGTACATCAATCCGGTCCGCGCACTTTGCTGACGCTGGGCTTGGCTTTTGCACCCAGGGTTTGGACCTGCGGAAGCTGCTCGACCAGACCCACCTGTGTCAGGAATCCGTCCTCAGTTTTACGGACACGTGTATGTGTGTTTTGTTTTCGGGGCCCAATTGTGTCAATCCGCGCAAGGGAATGAGAGGATGACAATGGGCCGACGGTGAACTCCTTCGACTGAGCGATGAATGAAGCACTTTGGAAATGATCTGAAAGGAGAACCCTGCTTCCCTGGAAAGGAGATTTTTGAAATATTTCTGAAGTCATTTTTAATAGCACCACCATCAAGTCAACTCCGATGAATGGGTGACTCTTTTGATGGCCCCCCCAGATCCTTGAGCCTCTTAGATTAACCTGGCCTGCAGGGTTTTACTATTTAGCCCACAGAGGCCCAAACTACACAGACAGACAGACAGACAGACAGACAGAGATGTGCAAAGACACGAAAGGGGAAAACCCCACAGGTTGCCTGCAACTCTCTGGGGATATACTGTAATTGTAATATTAAAAAAATGAGAACCCTACTTTCCTCTTTAAGTTTCTAATTCTCTGGAAACAAGGTATACTTTGTTCTATACTGTTCAACTTACAAATTTAATCCGTTCCTAATGCATGCTCTTAAGTCGAAGTACTCTTAAGTCGGAGTACCTATCTAAAAATTGAAAAAAATAAGCTACAAAATCAAAAAAATGAAAAAAAAATGTAAGTCGAGCAGACGATATCTAAAATTTGTAAGGCGGCAGTTAAAACGCCAACAGTTTTCTGCTCTTAAGTCGAATTGCTCTGAAGTCGAGCTGCTCTTAAGTCAGGGTACCACTGTAGTAGGTTTTCTTGATCTGGGTGTAGATTCTGTCTGGTGATCAGTTAAAAGGCATGCAATTACTGGGGAAACATGTTTTTTATTCACCTGTGCCAACTGACAGCATTCATACGGAGAGGGGAGACCGTCTGTGAGCCAACCCTACTGGTTTCAGAGAAACTCTTTTCCCTAAAGGAATAAGTTTCTGCCATTTCCCTAAAAGCCCCTGACACCAAACATGGTTTATGTCAGCATTTGAGGGATTTGCTGAGGCATTTGGGACAAATGTCTCTACACTCTTCCTAGATTATTTTGGTTCCTTTTTATTGCTCATGTCCATTTCCTTTGAAGCTGCCTCTGTGGCTACTTATAAGTTAAATTCCTTTTCCAAAGTTTCCTAAATGAATTCAGGCTGTCACCTGCAGGGTCGACGCCTGCCTTCGGAAACCTCGATTTCCTGCCCTTCTTGGTCGGTTTCTGACGAAACTCTCCAAGGTGGGTTTGGAAAGTTCTTCAGCCCAGAGCTCAGACTGGACTTTCCTTTAAGCTGGTGTGTTTGTGTGTGTGTGTGGGGGGGGGGGTGGAATTGTCAGTTTATTGTTTCGATGTCTCAATAGCACAGTTAATATCAGGGGAGGTTTGGAACTGTTTGGGGTCCTGTGACAAGAGGCACACACAGTTTATGATCCTGCAGCTGCTCTGCACATGGCCATTAGGGTGGTGTTTGATTCAAGTTGAATTGGATTATTTCATGATTTAAACCACAACCTTTTTTCTGATTTTTTTTGTGTGTGGTTTAAATTCTTAAAAAATGATCAATCCAGCCTGCCTGCCTGCCTGCCTGCCTGCCTGCCTTCCTTCCTTCCTTCCTTCCTTCCAACCCAAATTTTGCTTCACCTTCCAGAAGACACTGGCCTTCCCTTCACAAACACTTCCATCGCCAAGTCTTGACAGAGAAGTTCACTGAACTTTTCGAGTGGGTCACAACTGTTGCTGCGGCTGCTACTCACCCATCTGAAATCAAGGCTTCCTACAGTGTCTGCTGAAACTGCCTTGGAAGAATACCCAGAACTGCAAGTGTTGGAGTCTGGGTGGTGTTTTCTTTGGTCCGGTTCTTCTTTGCTTTGAACACTTTGTCCCAGAATGCCCCTCGTAGAGGACATGACCCCTCACAGGAAGACATGCCAGCATCTCCCTAGCATTCGCCATATCTATTTGATGCTGATTTGAATCCTGTTTGGAGTGGGGGGGGGGGGATTCAATGCCAGTGAAGCCATTCCTTGAAGGGTGGTTTCCACATTCCTTGATCTTTCACTTATGGGCTCATTGGGTCCAGAAATAAAATACATCCCACCAGGATATGTCTACTGGCATCCCTAAATCCATTCCCTAGTGTGCCTTTATGGATTCAGGCACCAATCCACTGGACCACCAAAACAAAATGGAAGGAAGGAAGGAAGGAAGGAAGGAAGGAAGGAAGGAAGGAAGGAAGGAAGGAAGGAAGGAAGGAAGGAAGGAAGGAAGGAACGGCTACCATTTGAGAATACCACTTCAAGTAGTCCAGAGACTACTTGAAGTGGTATCGGGTGGTATATAAGCAGAACACTTTGTTTTATCTTTTGAGAATATGATTCTGTCAGGCTGTGTTTTCTCCCCAACTGCTTGCCTTGGAGACACTGCAACATGCTCAGGAACTCATAGGATCCTAGAGTTGGAAGAGACCTCAAGGGCCATCCAGTCCAACACCCTGCCATGCAGGAACCCCCATCAAACTCATGCAATGGAGGGCTTGAGTGTGCGACCATGTCTTTTCTTTCCCCTCCTCACCCTTTCTTCCTTATGTGTGGTCCTTTTTGCATTGTTCGCCTGATGGCAGGGACCCTGCCTTTTAAAAAAAACAACAACAACTGATAACTCAGCCAGCCTGACTGCTGCCGAGCAGGTGATAAAGGCAACTGGTCAATCTATAAATCAGTTATGGGAAAGTGACTGAAGTTGCATGGCCTTAGCAGGATAATGGAGTGAGCAGTGAGCAATGAAAAGGGACCCTGTCTCTGAAATATAGTCCTCTAGCCACATAAGTCATGACTTTTGTTTCTGGTTTCCAGACAACTGCAACAGCAACAAGCTGAACTTGAAGTACACCAGAGAGATGGGCTGTCATATGACTTATCTCAGGTGAGGTATAACTGGTTAGTGGATCCACTCTTGATTCTTTATTGTTGCTGTAAATTGTAAAAACCACAATGCAAAATATACAAACAAATGCAAATGACATTTGGATGAAAAGAAAGGAAATTAACCAGACCAGAACAAAACAATCTGCCTAGCAAGCCCCATGCCCATTCTTTGTTCATTATTCAATTTTTTTTAAAGTCTGGAGGTAAACAGGTAAACAAAGGGACCAATCCAGGTGGTTCCAACTGGTCTGTGTTTTGTATTGCCTGCCTTTTCCACCTGTCACACAAAGTGTCCTTTCTTTGGCTGCATTCATATGCTGGAAACGAGAGTGTGGCTTGCAAAGGTGTGCAGATTTGGGGGGGGGGATTCCGGTCAGAGTACCCCAAAACTGAACATCAAACAACTGTGTTTCCCTTTGGCGAATAGGTCCCTGTTCCAAGCATACAATCTAACGTCCATGAGGGTGGGAAGCCAGTGGAGAAACCTGACGCCATCTTCTCACAAGAGAGGGATCCAAGGTTTGCTGAGATGTTTGCCGGCATTACTACCTGTGAGTAGAAACTGCTATTGAGTTTCTTTGTTTTTCCTTGTTGTTGGGGTTTTTTTCTCGTGGGTGAATTCCAGGAATGTAAAGGGGATTTCCTTGCCTTGTGAATACTGTTCCCTAAGCCCTAGATACCGTATCTATCCTAATATCTATCATCCATCCAAAGATTTCTCCCTCCCCTTTCATTTCACTGGGGTTGTTGTGTAATAAACACAGGCTCAGAAGCGGTGATCCAATATTCTTCTTTTTCTTTTTTTCCCTTTTTCCCCCTTCCAAAAAGAAAAGTGTAGCATGCTCAGCATATCCGCTAGCCAGAAAAGTGGCTGAGGAAATTTTCCAGTGGTTTTGGGGTGGGTGCCAAGGCCCCCAAAAAATCAGGGTTTCCATTTCCAAGTGGGAAACTGTTCTTCCCCTAAAGGCCCCCAGGGCAAATCCCATGGTACAGAGCTGGCAAAAAAGAAAAAAGGAGTTGCATGAGCAGCCAGCCAGAGGTCAACTCGGGCCCAAACTGGGAAGTCTGGGCAGGCTGGATCAGCACCCTGGGGAGGGAAGGAGCTGTAGCCGGATGAGAGGATCTTTCTACACCAGAAGGCATTGTTCCAACTGGGGTTCCAGGCCAAGAAATGCCCTTTTAGAAGCCCCGTGGAGTCTAAACGGTCCTGGAGGTTGGCTGACAAGTGTCCCGTCAGCAGTGTGCTGCATTCTAGAACAAGGGTTGCCAACCTTGGGTCCCCAGATGTTTTCTGACTACAACTCCCAGAAGTCCCAGTGAGCACAGTGAGTGGTGAAGGCCTCTGGGAGTTGTAAAAGTGTTCTGCTTATATACTGCCCCATACCACTTTAAGTAGTCTCTGGGCGGTTTACAGTTTTTAATTACAGTATGCAGGCTACACATTGCCCCCACCCCCAGCAATCTGGGTACTCATTTTACCGACCTCGGAAGGATGGAAGGCTGAGTGAACCTTGAGCCTGCTACCTGGGATTGAACCCCAGGTCGTGAGCACAGTTTTAGCTGCAGGACAGGCATTTAACCACTGCGCCACGAGGCTCCTGAACTTTGAAAAGAGGTCACCATCCAAGAACATCTTAGGAACCTCAAACCTTAAACTTCCTTGGGGGGGGTACAGATATACTCTGCACAGAGATCAGAAGAACCTCGTTCTGAAATAACAAGCAACTTGAAATTAATCCCCACCCACTCGGCCCCATGCATAAGAAATAAAACAAAACAAAACCAGGTTTCCATCCCTCATAATGGACTTTTTCCTATTTGCACATGCTCTTTGTAGCTTTAATGCTACCTTTTAATGTTGTAAGATGCCTCTTCTAGTTCCCTGTTCTTACCTTGAATATGTATTAAATGTTCTGGGCTGTATATTGTCTGTCATTACTGTAATGTGTCCTTTTCCAAGGAGAAATGTGGGGTAAAAATATTAAAAATGAATGAATGAATGAATGAATAAATAAATAAATAAATAAATAAATAACAGTGCAGTAACCTTAGCCCTTTTGATGTGGCTTCCTTGCAAAGTCTGTTGTTTACCATTGGCTTGTAACCATTCTGGCTTTTGCCATTGTTTAGTTAACATTTTAGTTACAAATGAGGAAATGCATTTTGCTTTCAATGTAACAATCACCTCCATAAGTTCTTTGGAGCCTTGAAGCTGTAGCCAATTTGTTTCTAAAAGTAACTTTCTCCAACCTTTGTGCTGAGGGAAAATGATACATAAATCAATGTCTTTAAATGGATAGTCTTGTATCCTACAAAGAAACTAAGAGGTACTTAGCTCTGAAACAATGTTACTTGTAATGAATTCCTATTTCAACCAGTAAATAAGTAGAGTATCCTACTCTACTTATGCACAGGATATAAATTTAATGAATGAATGAATGAATGAATGAATCTCTCTTGGGTCTTTTCTGGAGAAAGAGATGTAAGTTAGTGTTGTCTTTTCACAATACTTCTTAGAATTAGTTTTAAAGTTTTGAGACTTCTCTGTGTACTCTGTGTATTGTTCCTAACCTTCCTTGCTGTGGATGAAGCATCTACATTCATTAGGAATTAATCACCATACAAATAGTTCTTAGCAAGGACAGAAACATTCGGAAATCTTCCTCACTGAGGAGATGATGGTTCCCGTGCTGGAACTCCTTTAAAGTACATGGTGATCTTTTATCAAAAAGAGGAAGAACGATCATTTCAGCAGTGACCTCTTTCTGAGGTGAGGGGTGTGGGGTCGTTCAGGATCAGCACCAACAGAGCTGGATCTGTCACACGCACACACCTTGCCCTGATTTGACAAGGGCACCCAGGAGACAACCTCAGAGGCAGACGTTTCTGAGAAGGTCACCTGATCCATTAAGTCAGGCATGTCCAAACTTTAGCCCTCCAGATGTTTTAGACCACAACTCCCACAGCCTTTTGCCATTGGAAATACAGGCTTGGACTTCTGGGAGTTTTGGTCCAAAATATCTGGGGAGGCGAAGTTTGGACATGCCTGCATTAAGTGCTTTGAAAGAAAACTCAGCCCTTTGAAAGAGACCTAGTAACCATTTAGAAGCCAATGCCAAAGATAAAGCATATTATGTTTCCATTGTCGGATCCCAGTTCCATGGTCTGCTGCCTTGCTTGATTTGTGCTGATGGTTCCAGCTATTTTTAGGGCAACCCCATGTACAGTGCTTTGGAGTAGTCTAACCATAAGGTTCCCAGAACAGATGTTCCTGGGGCCAGACTCTTTCTACCCATGATTAAGGACACCTGTAGGGTGCTAGGTGGATAAAAATTACTCTTTGGCCCTTTGTGGGACCAAACTATAAACCTCAACATTTAGGGTGGTGGTTCCCAACACCCAAGTTGTTGATGGATTAAGACTCCCAGAAGCCTTCATTAATGAGCCAGAATTCTGGGAGCTGGAGTCCAAGAACATCTTGGGACTCCAGATTGAGAACCACTGGTCTAGGGCAGTAGTGGTGAACATTTGGCACTGCAGATGTTTTGGACCACAACTCCCAGAATTCCCAGAATTCCAGAATTGGCCAACTCCTAGATGGCCAATGACAAAGGACTGTGGGAATTTTGGTCAAAAACATCTGCAGTGCCAAAGGTTCACCATCACTGGTCTAGAGTAAGGGTGCTTCTGTTTAAGCAAAGCAAAGCAAAGCAAAGTGTTCTGCTTATATACCACCCCCATAACACTTCAAGTAGCCTTTGCGCAATTTACAGTTTTATTACAGTATGCAAGCTACACATTGCCCCCCCCCCCCCCCCCCCCCCGGGGGGGCACTCACTTTACCTACCTCGGAAAGATGGAAGGCTGAGTCAGCCATAAGCCAGCTACCTGGGATTGAACCCCAGGTCGTGACCATAGTTTTACCTGCAGATGCAGGCATTTAACCACTGAGCCACGAGGCTCCTGTTTCTGTCTCTCACATGTTTTTGCAACTAAAAGTAGCAGAAGCACAACACAACAATGCAGTTGTCAGATATAAAAATGGCATGCATCTTCCTTTGAGGGTACGAAAAAGCTGGACATTGAAATGTGTGGGCCAGTTTTAGGCTTGATTTTTCTGTGTGGTCTGCAGCCAGCACAGAGATGGGGGCTGCAGATCCAGCAGGGTAAAAATCGGCTTCTGGACCTTACAAAGTAACACCTACCTGCTTTAGGGAGATATGCCTCTCGGAGCCCCCACATCAGGGAGAGCCCCAGATGTTCCAGCTGAGAAAAGGGCTATGAGCAAACCCCATGTCCTGTCTCCAAAACCAACAATGAGCATTTTCACACGACCCCTAAGATCCGCTGGCCACTTAAATTTGGACCAGAGATCTTAGGGGTTTGTCGCTGTTCCTGCGTTCCCACCCCCTCCGCACTCCTGGCTGCTGGATGCGTGAGGGGAGGGAGAAAAAAAGGAAGAAAAGAATGCCGCTCACCTCAGTTCTGCCCTCCCGCCACTGCATTCAGATTTCTTAAAGGGGGGGAGGGCAAAAAAGAACAAACAGAAGCAAGGAGAGCCCAGCAGTCACTATGTTATATCCGCATCAGGAATTTTCACCTCCGGAGAGCAGTTACCTGAAAAGTGTGCTGGGACGTGCTTTGGTGGGCGTGGTCGCACTTAATTATCTGTAAACTCCGGAGCTGGTGGGGAAACAATTTTAAGCTCCGGAGCTGGGAGCCATTTGCGGTGGAGTTTAGGGGCCGTGTACAAATACCCAATGAGTCTCCTTGCACTTTGTTTCATTTATACAAACAGGTAGGCTATCCGTCATGTCTGCCTAATGAGGTTAGACTGTGCATCTGAAGAACTGGGCTGAAGTCCACAAAATACTTATGCCAAGTAAAACTTGCGGGTCGGCTTCTCTTGTGGCTGTAGCTGCAATGCAATAGCTCTCGCACACTGAAAATGTCTTGTGTCATGTGTTTTGGTTTATTGGCTCCCATCTGGCTGGATCTCAGTGAGTTTGGTGTCTGTCTGCCAAGCCATAGGTCAGGAGTTTGATTCTCTCCGTGGTGCCTCCTGGGAGAAGAGCCTACCTGGGTGGCCTTGGGAAAGCTGCACAGTCCCCGGGGATCACCCCCTAGAAGAAGGGAAGGCTCAATCACTTCTATTCTGTACCTGGAACACCCTGAAAAAGGTCACCATAAGTCAAGAGTTGACTTGATTGCACAACACTGTTATTAAATCTGCCTGGGTAGCTCAGTAGTTGAGGTCCCTGGGTGCAAAGCTAGAGGGTTGGGAGTTCAATTTCCCCCACTGTACCTCTTGGGAGAAGAGCCAGCCTGGGTGGCCTTGGGAAAGCTGCACAGTCCCCAAACCACTTCTGAGAATTCTCTACAGGGAAAACTTTGAAAAGAGGTCACCATAAATCATATATCAGAGATGATGATGATGATGATGATGATGATGATGATGATGATGATGATGATCTGGCAAACATAGCTGCCAGGTGTTAAGCTGGAGTTGGCCTTCTCCAATGATCATGCTCTTTCCAAGAGCCTAGGACAGGCCTGCTCAAAGTCCGGCCCGGGGGCCAAATCCGGCCCATCAGGCCATTCTGAGTGGCCTGCGGCTGGCTGGCCCACCGCTCCCACCCCCTCCTTCGCTTATGGGTCAGTGGGTCAGGTCTTCAGTGGGATGGCAGGGTCGGGGAGCAACTGGCCCCTGACACATTCTCAGCCACCAAATCTCGCCCTTCTTACAAAAAGTTTGGGCACCCCTGGCCTAGGATGACTAGAGATATATATGTAGAATACAGTGGACCCTTGTATAACAAACAGCTTGTATAACATAAAATTTGTACAACATAAAAATTTTGGAGATAGGAGAAATTTGCTTAACATAATCGCCTATGGGGAAAATCTGTACAAGATAAAAATGGGAACACTCCGTTTTCAATGCATTCCTATGGGAATTTGTATAAAGGAAATTTTGCTTAACATAATTTCATTTGGAATGAATTAATTCCTTTATACAAGGTACCACTGTATATGCTGTTTCTAATAATGTTGCCATTTGTAGTTGACCAATGTTGACCTTGTCAATGCCAAGGGTTTTCAGATGTTGATCCAGGTCTTTGGGAACTGCATCCAAGGCACCTATTATTATTGGTATTGTTCTTGCTTTCTTGTTCCATAGCTTTTTGATTTCTATTTCTAAATCCTGATATTTGGTTGTTGTTGTTGTTGTTGTTGTTGTTGTTGTTGTTGTTAAATCACCCCACTGAAACTGTAGAACTGTGAAAGCATCCATTTAAAAAGCAACCACCCAGCAGCCATCAGCTGTCCAGGTATTGCTGAACTACCATGCCCATCATCCCCTGCCATTGGTGAGGCTGGTGGTTGAGGCTGATAGGAACTGTAGTCCAACCCAGCCCTGGAGGGCCAGAGGTTTCCCAGCCTCGAGAAACAGGCAAAACATCATGTTACTTTGAGGCATTTGTCCTCTGTTGACTTTGGAGCGGTTTCCCCTGGTTCCGTTTGTGCAAACAGCCGGAGCTCTCGCACAGGGGCTGGCCACGGAGGAGACACGGGCTTTGCAAACGTCAAGCACGTACATTAGCGGGGTGAAAAATATCCCTTCCTGCTACAGACATGTGCTTATAAGCATATATATGCATATATGTCTAAATGTCTATATGTATTTTCCAAATCCCTTATAAGACAGGGATTTGGGATATACAGGGCTGTGTCTGTATCTCTATTCCTTCCTAAAAGTTTCTCAACTCAAAAACAAGAAAATCCCCCTTTCTGAAATGAAGAATCAAATGTCAGGTACGGAAGCCTCTTCAGCTGCCATTTCTTTCACCTCCAGTGAACCTAACGAGTTTTATCCTGCAGTTCATCAGTTCTATTTCTACAAAAACAGGTTTTCAGCAGTTTTGAAACCTCTTCTGAGAATCCAGGGTTTTGCAGAATATGGATGTACTTTTATCACCCCGGGCATTCCTTATGGCTTGCAGCCCAGACCAATCAGCGTGAACCGAGCGATTTTGTCCTGTAAGCTTTTGTGGGCAGCAGCTAATCTTTCAACCAACTCACTCTGTGCCTTGTTCCTGCAGGAGGACAACAAATAGGCTGTGGGACACACATCACACCGCTGGTGGGATCGCACCAACCAGACAGGGTTTCCTTTCTTAGGCCTGAGTCATGGTGCTTCCTAAAAACAAAACAAAACAAAAACAAAACAAACCCATGCATTTTTGTGGAAGTGAAGGCAAATTTTAGGTCACGTCGGAGTCAAAGGAACCAGGGAAGTTGCCTTAAAGCAGGTCATAGGATTTCTCAATCTTATACAGTGGTACCTTGTATAAAGGAATTAATTCGTTCCAAATG
>JAHTLZ010000252.1:12780476-12832376 GCA_023846285.1 Phrynocephalus versicolor | reverse complement strand
TCTATCTATCTATCTATCTATCTATCTATCTATCTATCTATCTATCTGTCTCTCTCTCTCTCTCTCTCTCAATCTCTCTTGTGTTGTTGAGAACAATACCAAATGACTAGAAATTGTGCAGTGTAGATAACTTTTAAAGAGCCATTCTTAAGTTCCCATAATGCCCCACTATAGAACATGTCTCTTGAGCACTGTGAGAAATTGAATTTTTGGCTCTCAGCTGCCCAAAGCCTCTCTCTCTCTCTCTCTCTCTCTTATTTTTTTAAGGGTGGTAAAGTGTCAGGGCGATTCCTTTTCATGTGCCAGGGCACTATCAGCTGCCCAGGGAAGATGCCATTCCTCGTGCCAGGGCTGCCTTGGTGGGGCTTCATTTTCCCAGCCGTGACAGCTTCCAGAGCACCTTCGCTGCTTCATGGGAACCCTTTTTTTTTTTAAACAGTAGCCGAACAGCTGTGTAAATATGGCAAGAATTTAAAAAGGGGAAGATATGAGGTCTGTAGCACTGAGGGGAGGGGAAAAAAATACAATAATCAGTTCTTAATTTCCCCTCAGCCTTTTATCTTCCGCCTTTTCCTTCCCTACCCCAACCTCGCTAACGCTAAGTACCCACGGGGAAATGAAGTTCTAAGTTGAAGAACGTCGGGAGGAAGGGAAATAATACTTAAGTCTGTTTTTGCATCAGGGGCTAATGGTGTCCTGACATTAGCCTTTCAAGAACTCTCTTTGGTTTCATGCCCAGTGTGAATGATGCGATATCAGTAGTCTCTAATTCGGCACTGTGGGGACAACTGACAATGAGAGGATGATTAATTATGATGTCGTCCTCCAGCATCCCTTTCCTTCCTTCTTGCCCTTCCCTACGTAGTGACAAGCCACACCTCGTGCACCAGTCATCCCAACAGGGATGGCAAGTGTGATGGGAAGGGACTTTGTAGGCCCTTTCTCTGCCTGGGATTCGCTGCTGTTATCACTGATCTGAGATTGGAGACAAGAGTAGAGCTGGGCACGAAACGAACAATTTTTCATTTCCGTTTCCATTTTTTGTTTTGTTACACAACGAAACGACAAACGAATTTTGTCTCTAAAATGAAACGAAACAAACAGAAACACCAGAAATTTTGTCGTGCGTTTCGTTTTCGTTACGGCAATACAAGTGAACTGCTTTAAATGCTAAAAAAAAATACAAAAAATTGAAATAAATTGTAATGAAATGATAACGAAACAAACAAAAACGAAAATGAATTTTTTGCAAAAATTTACGAAAAACGGAAACAAACCGAAACGGACCCCACAAACGACAAACGAAACACCAATTTTTTGATTCGTGCCCATCTATAGACAAGAGTATAGCTAGCAAAAGACTGGGCCTTTGTCTTATTGCCAATCAGTGATGTGTTTTTGACATGGCTACAAGCTTACTGTGAATCTAAACCCATCCCAGCTTAGTCTCCCTTCTCTGTAAAACACCTTTAGAGCGGCTGGCGTTTTTCATACTCTCTCTTTAAAAAGTGGTGCTAATGCTCATTTTCCAGCCTTGGGCTTCCAGTTTCAAAGGACCACAGCTTGGTGTTGCATCGAACTAAACGATTGCTGTTTTCAACTATTGTTCGTCTGAAACAAGCCTGGTTTGGAGTCACCTTCTTTCATGTGCCGCAGAGTTATCATTCCACATGGTCTATTGCGTTCAGACAGAATAATACAGTGGTACCTTGTATAAAGGATTTAATTCGTTCCCAATGAAATTCTGTTAAGCCAATTTTCCTTGATACAAATTTCCCATAGGAATGCATTGAAAATGGAGTAGTCCCTAATTGCGACCATTTGTTATACAAACCGTTTGTTATACGAGGGTCCACTGTACATCTAAAAGTTGAAGTACGTAGAAACAAAACCTTTAGTTTTTTTATAAACTACTGCATAGTTTAGCACAGTGTTTCTCAACCTGTGGGTCCCCAGATGTTCCTGGACTGCAACTCCCAGAAGTCTTCATCACTAGCTGAGCTGGCCAGGATTTGTGGGAGGTGCAGTCCAGGAACATCTGGAGACCCACAGGTTGAGAGCCACTGGTTTAGCGGCTTAGGTATCTGCTGCAGGGACAGAGGTCGGGAGTTCAATTCTCCCACTGGGCCTCCTTAGGGTCGTGACTTGATGATCCATAGGTTTCCCTTCAGGCTCTGCTGTTCTAAGATGTTTTGTTTTGTTTTGATATCTGCTTTTTAATCTTCTTTCTCCTCTCCCAGTTTTGAGAGGAAGAAGAGAAATTAATCAACGGCTCAATCCATTGATCAGACAAACAAACAGCGAAAGGAGGTGGTAGTCACAGGCTTTCCTTCAAAGACAAAAAATGTCAGTTTAATGAACTGATTTTTTTTAATACAGTGGTACCTTGTATAAAGGAATTAATTGTTCCAAATGAAATTCTGTTAAGCAAATTTTCCTTTGTACAAATTTCACATTGGAATGCATTGGAAATGGATCAATCCCTAACTGCGACTGTTTTTCTGTTGTAAAGATTTGCCCTATAGGCAGTTTTGTTAAGCAATTTTCCCCTATCTCCAGAAATTATTTCCTTTAAGTGGATTTTATGTTAAACAATCCGCTTGTTATACGAGGGTCCAGTGTAAATAAATAAAAGTGTGCTCCGTATATGCCACCCCATGGTGCTTAAAGCACTCCCTGGGTGGTTTGCAAGTTAATCATGCAGGCTACACATTGCCCACCATCACCACCAATGAGCTGGGTACTCATTTTAGTGACCTCAGAAGGATGGAAGGCAGAGTGATGAGTTGGCTGCCTGGGACTGAACTCCAGGTCACGAGCAGAGTTTTGACTGCAGTACTGCAGTTTAACCCCCTATGCCACGATGTGAAAGACATGTTGCCTCCAGATATGGACACCAGCACACCTCTTGTCCAGATCCTAGTTTACTAAGCCAACAATGTTGGCTCACCAAAGGCATAGGAAGAGAATTTCTGTATAGCTGGAGATGGTTAAGCAAGTGACCTGTGGTGTGAGAGATGGGACACAAAGAGTCTCACATGATCCAAGTTCCCCCATCATGTTGAAGGAGATGTGTTTATCTCCATGGGACCATGGCCAATGTGATTCCTGCCTTGCGAGATCGGAGTGTCCTGGCAACAGGGCTAAAGGGCTGAGATCAAGCTTACAAGCACTCAAACAAGCCTGACTCATAAAGAAAACAACGCAGGAGAGAGGACAGAGATGATCCAAGCTGGCAGGTGTGTAAATAGAAGGAGATGGATGATGCTGAGAAGAGGCTCGTTTGAGAAGAAGCCAAGGCGTCTCCCAAGCTCAACTGCAGCTGAGGCTGGGGCGCATCTTGGCTAAGCAGGAGAGCACTGAAGTCACGGCCACCTCCGAGAGTCCATCTGTGCATGGAGAGCAGCTCAAAGAGGGTACAGCTTTTTATTCTATGGAACTTGTACCTTTGTTTTCGTCCATCAACAACAGGGTATTTCCATCCCCCGCCCCCCGCCCCCAATCGCACACATTTTAGCCACTTCCCATTTTAAACAGGCCGGAGGTTTTGTGTGAGTTTGATTTTCACCAAACTCTTGGTAAACATGAGTTCTCAAGATGATGAAGCCTCTTCTTCTTCTTCTTCTTCTTCTTCTTCTTCTTCTTCTTCTTCTTCTGCTTCTGCTTCTGCTTCTGCTTCTGCTTCTGCTTCTGCTTCTGCTTCTTCCTCGTGGCGCAGTGGTTAAATGCCTGTATTGCAGGTAAAACTGTGCTCACGACCTGGGGTTCAATCCCAGGTAGCAGGCTCAAGGTTCACTCAGCCTTCCATCCTTCCGAGGTCGGTAAAATGAGTACCCAGATTGCTGGGGGGGGGGGGCAATGTGTAGCCTGCACACTGTAATTAAAAATTATAAACCGCCCAGAGACTACTTGAAGTGGTATTGGGCGGTATATAAGCAGAACACTTTGCTTTCTTCTTCTTTGACGTCAAGGAGGATGGTGGGGGAGGCATGTTTGTCAAGGCTGTTCTGTGCAACAGACTTGTCTTCCATTTTTTTTAAACAACAGCTTATCGACGACATAGACTCAATTTCCAAACCTTGTAAGCCAAACGCTTGGTTGAGCATTACTTGGCAGACATGAGAGTTGTTTTGCAATCTCGTGTTTGATCATTTATTTCTTTATTTCCTTTAATAGATAGTCTGCCTTTCTCCATGCAATGGGACCCACAAAGAATAACAATAGCTGGCATTAAAAGAACTAAATTACAGTAAATTACAACATTTTATATAAAAAATAAGCCTATCAAAGTACAGAGTAAAACTCCTTTAAAACCATATCAAAGCATTTCAAAGAATAAAGACTACAATTCACCCATTTAAAACCCTGCTGCCGCTGCAATCTACATATAAAATAAAAGAATCCACTTATAAAATAGAAGGTGTTTGTTTACTAGTCCAAGGACAGGAAGGAGAGGGCCCGCATGGTTTCCTGCAGAAGGGAGTTCCACAGCCTGGGAGCCACTACCGACAAGGCCCTCTTTCATGTTCACACCTCACAGTCTGTTGGGCTGAGAGAAAGCCCCCCCCCCATTACATCTTAATGCCCAGGGACGTTCATATGGGGATACAGTCCCAGAGAGAACTTGGGCTGAGGTCATTTATTTATTTATTTACCACAATCAGATTTTCCTCAAATGGGAACTCTGGGTGGTTAACAACAATTATTTCTCAAACAACCCAAAACATGATCATAGTGGTAATACAGTGGTACCTTGTATAAAGAAATTAATTTGTTCCAAATGAAATTATGTTAAGCAAATTTTCCTTTATACAAATTTCCCATAGGAGTGCATTGAAAATGGAGCAATCCCATTTTTATGTTGTACGGATTTGGCCCATAGGCAATTCTGTTAAGCAAATTTCCCCTATCTCCGGAATATTTTATGTTGTACAAATTTTTTGTTATACATCCTGTTTATTATACGAGGGTCCACTGTAATCTAAACAAAGAAAGAAAAAACTATACAAAAACCGCAATGGAACAACAACTAGGCTTCATAGGGCAAAACCAGCACGTTGAAGTGTGCCTGGAAATGAATCAGTATCCAGCGGAGCGGTCGTAAGAAGACATTTCTATCTTTCCTGGAATGGGCATCAATTCAGGGCTGTAAATGCTGCATCCGGGACTCGCAGAAGTTAGCCCCATGCAGAGCGCATTAGACCCATCCAAACAGGATGTAACTAAGGCATGTGTCACCGTGGCGGGTACAGATGTCTCACCAAAGGTGGACAGCAATCAATGGTGGCCCCGCTGCAGAACTGACCAAAGAGACCATTCAGTGACCTTCTGAGTTGTTGTTTTTTTCCTAACGAGAAATGGGAAAGGTGAATGAAGCGCAAGTATCATTTCACAATGAAGGGAAGAAACATCAGGCATGTGAGCTCTCCTTAGACCAATTCCTTCCAAATGTATTACATGCCATCGCCAAACAAACATGTCAACTACAAGAAAAGTTAAGCAGATCTGATGTAATCCTGAAAAGAAAAACAACCAGAAAACAACCACTGCAAGTCTGAGAAACTCAAGGCAGCTTTCAATTGGGATTTTTCTTCCCTGGGTTCCTGGCAGGCAATTAGGTTCATCTTTCTTTAATTACTGTGTTAGTGTCTCCTTTGCAATGAAGCAGGAGGCATTTTCCAGGAATTCCCTCCCTGCCTCATTGTGAGATTTAAAACACATAACTATGTGGTGTTGCGTGTGTGTGTGTCTTTCTACTGTTAAAAGACGCACCCCTCGACAAACCTCCTGTTGCCTCGGATTTCTACTTTCCCACACCATCAGGTGCTGAAAACTTGGGTGGCCGACAGTCGTTCGTTTGTGAAACAGAAACCAGGTTTCTTTCCAAAGGTTTGCGGGAACTGGTTCCAGTTTAACTGTGTTTCTTCCTGAGGCGCCTGGCTGACTTCTTGTTGTGTCTTTTCTCTTGTCCATTAAACACTGAATTAAGCTCCACAGGCATGCTGATTGGTACCACGAAGGGGAGGGGGGGGTTCCTCAAGGAGGCTGTCGAGGCAGGCCTGTGTCAGGGTCTTTCCTGGACAAATAATGTGGAAATTGCTCCAGTATCAGGACAGGCAGACTGTTGACCATACAATGTACGGAGCAATGCAAATCAGTCCAGGCTCCCCCCCTTATCTGTAAGTCTTCCCTCTACCACTAGGGCTTCTACTTGTTTTGCCAGTCAGTGCATTTGCCTCGGTTCAGGCAGCACACTAGCTTTGAGCCGCTGTAGGAAAGCATGTGAAAGGATGCTGGTGGAGTGGGAAAGAGGAAGCTAAGGAAAATGGAGGTGCCATTCCCCAAACTGTTTCTTAAAAAAAATAAAAAGTTGTGCTAATTTATATATTTAAAATATTTCTTTCCTGCCTTGCTCCCCAACAGGACCCAAGGGGGCTGACATTGCTTCTTGGACTCTTAAGGCCTCTTGAGATCAAGTGTAAGTGTCTAAAAAAGCATTGCTGCTAGCATGGAAACAAAGTTGCAGTTGGGCACCTGGGAGTCCAGAGGGTGAATGAGAGGAGGAAATTACCAGTCACAATTTGTTTGCAGCTTGTTGAGGCTGCTTCTGCTTTCACCATGCTTTTGCCCCTGCTGACTCCTGTAAAGATGGACAGCTACAGCAGAAGCGGCTTTTAACATGCTGAATACAAGGCCTGCTTGGCCATTTTCTCCTCTCTTCCTCTGCTGATCCCAAGTTCTTTCCAACCCAAACAGGAAGAGAGTTGCAAATCCCAGCCTGTTCCTCTCATAAAACTAGCTGAAGCAAAACTTCTCACCCATCCCTGTTTCTAGTGTGTCAATGGGGCTGTGGGAAACCTTGGACTAGCCGGAGGCTGAGTCTTAATCGTCCAAACTTTGGGGGGTAAGGAGAGTTAAAATACCCAATGAAGCCTTTATTTCTAAAAGCTGCCAAATAGAAGATGAGTAATATCCGTCTGTTGTGACGTCAACAAGGCTCTTCTTCCGAAAACAGTGTTTGTTTAGGTGACTGGCTTCTGCAATGTCATTCTTATATCAGCTAGCCTTTTCCTCTCTAAACTGCGGTTTTGTGCCCAACAATAAAGCCAGCTTCCTGGATCAATGGGAGCGCCCACACCCTCTTGCCTTATACATGAGACACCTCCCCTCTCCAGCTTTCCTGTGCATGTCAATGGCTCCCTGGGTGAGAACAGAATAACAGCTGAAAGCATCGGCATAATTGTGGAGAACTGGACTCTATCCTTTGGGGAATTGTTTAGTAATTTCCGATGCAATTGGACCAGGCTGCGAAGCAGCCGCAATGTTCATTTCGGTAAACTGATTCACACTTTCAGGATGCAAGTGTCCAGCTTATGCTGGGGGGGGCTTTCCTCCACCCCCTGCATTTTCCATCCATCTCACTGTGCCAAAATCCTAAACATCTGGATTAGACAGTAGACTTAAATTGCCCCATGCAGGAGTTACCCCTAAGCAGCTGTTGTTCAGTCAGTGTTTATTTTACAGTGCTTTTTGAGGGGGGGAAGTAAGTGAAGTGTGCATATCTTGTCTTTCAGCGCAACCAAGTCACCTTTGACTTATGGCAAGCCTATGAATGCTTGTTCAAAGGTTCCAGAATGTTCTGTCTTCCAACGGTCCTGCTCAGCTCTTATGACTACGCAGAAAGCTCATCAGGGGAGTCCTTTCTCTCGATCCTACCACCCCCATAGGCATACTGGCATGTTTGGTAGGGAACACAGGACAGGGCCTTCTCTGTGGCTGCTCCCTGACTCTGGAACTCCCTGCTACTGGAGGCCAGGCTGGTCCCATCTCTGCTGTCCTTCCGCAAGCCTGTCCTTCAGGCAGGCTTTTCCTTAATGATTGATGGTTTGAGATGGATTGCTGTGCTCTGTTATAAATATGTCTTAATACTGATCTTAGTACTATTTTAACACTTGATTAATTCTTTTTTAATATTTGTATATCTCTTGTTTTTAGATTTTTAAATACTGTTTTATGATGTAAGCTGCCTTGGTTTCTCCCGGGGAGAAAAGTAGGATAGAAATATTTGAAATAAATAAATAATCCTTCGGAACATCCAGTTGATGGGAGTCAGCAAGCTGAAATTAGAGAATTAATTGATCTGCCAGTGAACATTATAGGGATGGAATAGAGGGGTTCCTACCCCCTGTTCCAGAATGATCAGCTATCGGTGGCCCCTTTACTTCCAACTGTCATCCTTCCACCCACAGGGTGTACTGGAAAATGCATTGTTCTCACACTGATTTCAAGGACTGGATCTTTTCCTTTATGTCAGATTTACGTCTGCCTGTTCCTCTGGTGCAGAGAGAGGAAAATGCTTTCTGTTGGCTACACAGAGGAAATGGAGCTCTGGATTTGGTGGAGGAACTACAAACCATGAAATTCCTGGCCCCTGACTGGCCACTAGCCCAGCTGCTAAACTGAAACTCTGATGGCCTAATTGGAGCACTGCATTGTGTGGTCAACAGCACACCTTGGTCATTAGCAGGTGGGGACAAGATTCCACCCCCAGCCAAGCCTTGTCACTTGTCTCAGCCACACCTGCATGTCGCTGGTCACTTGGATTCCCCTGATGCATTCTTGGCAAATTGTTTGATCATTTGAGAAGGGAATCTGGGAGGACAGCTGAACAGTTTTCCACAGAGCCACTGGGGCTGTGACTCTTCCCAACAGAATTCTGCATAAGTGTACACCCCATCTTCTGTTTCCAGTTCAATAGTGAGACCTATAAGCAGAAGCTGAAGGGTGTTTCCAGTGATCTTAAAAACTACCTGGAGGTAAATAAATGATCAAACAAAGCATTCAGCTTTGTTTCAGTGAAGTTTGGATGGATGGATGGAGGTTTGGGTAGAATTTATCCTTTATACTCTTTCACCTTCACAAATTGAAAGGTGTGAAAAATATAACTTGTGCAAAAAATATAGATAGATATCCCTTGTGGAGCTGAAGTCTATAGGATGAGGGAGATAGTGCTAACAGCTCTTCCAAATCGTGGTACCGCAGATGGGGGTGGAATATTTATCATGACTGAAGATAATTATTTCACCCCGAAAGCCATTTCTGGGAGTGTTCTTCTAAGAGACAATCCCTGTTTACCTTCTACCCAACCAATTCTGTAGGATAAATGAAGCTGCTTGCTTTAAGGCTAATCATTTTTCTGTGGCTTCATGAATGAATAATATGAATTGCAGGCAAAAATCAAAGAACAACAAAGCATAATATGAACTGAATGTGTGCTCAAAAGAATCCACACCTCTCTGGGCCTAGGAGCTGTCCTTCCACATAGAGAGGATGCACCAGGTACTTATAGGTTCCTTGGAAATTACTCCCTGCTCTATTGGTTTTTTCACCCCACTAATTCTGGATTTCTTTTACATTTTGGATTTCCCCTTAATTTTGTCCCCATCACAGCCAGCTGGCATTCCTGCGCAGGTCAAATAATGTTCCTGTTTTTCTAGGTGCCAAATCAGGAATTCATCAGGCAAGGAAAAGAAAGAAAACTGAATGTGTGGTAGTATCCTTCAAGAGACACAATCAGGCAGAAGGGCCGGTCCTTTTCTAGCTAATGTGTACATGTGTGCCTCTGTTCTCTGACCTCTGAGCATCGTGCCCAATTTTATTCTTTGAGAAATCCCCCAAGGTCACCGTGGCCCCTTGGTCGTGAGAGGGAAGGCCATCCATCCATCCATCCATCAATGTGGCACGTGGCTAAGGACCACAGGCAGCTCATGCCAATGGGGGATCCCCAGCATGTGAGAGGATCGCTACACATCTTTTCAGTATACATGTTGTGTCTGTGTCCACTTTCTACACCCATGGCTAAGCAAAAGCTGACCGGTGTTCTGGTTGCTTCAACCGGCACACACCAGTGCGCCTGAGCTTCTGGGCATGTGAACTCAGGGCAAACTGGGGCAATCCCTCCTGATTCTGAAGGGTGGGGAGGCAGAGGGTGAGGAAGGCTGATATGCTGCATTGTCAGACCCTTAGGATGCGCCATAGGAGTGCCGTTCCCCACTGTACCAACTGGACAGGGGCTGGATTGATCCACGGGGAGGGTGTTTGACCCCTCCATTTCTGCCATTCTCAAGTTGTAGTTGTACCAGTTGGGTTGGGGCCAAGTCTGGAATCTGTCAAATTAAAAAAAACCTGATTTCACATGATAACGAATGCACACCTGTTTGGCCACCTAGGATAGTTTATTAGTTTCTTTTCCCTTGTTGGGGGTTCCAAAAAGGTCCATGATCCTTGCAATTAAACTCCAGGCATGCCTACTCATAAGTAAATCTTTATATTTCTCCCTTCCACCCCAAATGGGGTTAATTCCAAGTAAATCCAGGATGGAAGCCTTGATCCACACCAGGTGCAAACATGAAAGGGCCAGAGGGCAGACTACAACTCCCAAGGGCTCCACCCCATGGCAACGGATGGTGGGAACTGTAGTCCTCGAGACCTCGCGCTTCCCCACAACCACGACGTGGGAAACGCAATAAGCGCGTAACGCCCAAGCTAAGGGCGATGTAACGGAACCATATGCACCGTTACGTTACAACGGGAAGTATCTGCGCTTGCGCCTCGTCCTCTGAACAAGCGTAAGTCAAGAGAGCGAAGCGGGAGCGCGACCGCGGGCTTCTTGAGTCGATTACGTCAGAGGGAGGCGGGGCCAAAGACACTCCTGATTGGTCCGCCTCAACCAATTCCGGCGCCGCGTTGGTGCCCAACGCCGCCCGCAGTTGGAAGGGCCGCGGTCGGGGAGTGGGGGGGAGGTGGAAGGGAGCGAGGAAGCCTCGCCGTTGGAACTCGATGGTCTGAAGGCAAGGGGCAGAGAGGCCCGGCGCAGAAGAGCGCACGCGCAACAAGAATTGGGGGCGGGGCAAAACCACCGGGCGGCTTTCCTGATTGGCTCCCGCGGCCTTTGCCCCGGCGCGTTCTTCGGGCCGCCCGCGGGGTAACCATAGAGACCGGCTGAATACTAAAGCCGAGGAGGGGAGCTGAACTTTAACCCGGAAGCGCTCCCTTCGAGGCCGAGTTGCTGAGCGGCGGACGAAGGAGGAAGAGAAGGAGAACGGAGGAGGAGGTGGACGAAGGGGGAACGGAACGGAACGGAACGGAACGGAACGGAACGGAACGAAGGGAAAAGAGAAGCGGAAGAAGGGAGGAGGCCCGGAACGGGGTTGGCTGCCGCCGGTTCCTGCGAGAGGCCTTTCTTCTGGGGACCCCCGCCGGCTCTATGAACCCGCCCGCCTCAGGGACCCGCCGCGGCTGAGGAGGAGGAGGAGGAGGGAGACCATAAGGACTGTCCGTTCCCTTCCCCAGCCCCGACAGAGAGGGGGGGCTCGGGCCGTTGGTTCCCCCGCAGGCCTCGGCCTTCCCCTGGGAAGGAGGCAGGGAGGGAGAGGGGTTCCCTGAAGGGAGAGAGAAAGAGAGAAGGGGGGAGGAGGAGGAGGAGGGGTCTCCTGGGAGGGCTGTGGGGCCTGAGGTAGGCCTGAGGCGAGGAGGGGGGCTTCTCCTTTTGGGCCTCTGCCCTGTGGGGGGAGGGAGGGAGGCTCCAGGGTCCCCTGGGGGTGGTAGCTGAAGGACAGGAAGGACAGAGAAGGCCTGGGAGCTGGTGGGGAGGCTTCAAGGGGTCAGGTCGGGTCCCAGGAGGAGGAGGAGGAGGGAGAAGGAGGAGGAGGTGGTGGTGGTGGTTCTTGGTGAGGTCCATGTGGGAGGCCTCGATCAGGACTACCAGATTTGAGGGGGAAATAGCGAGTGGCCAAGCTCTGATAGGCGAGGTTGGCTTTGGGGTGGCTGGGAGGTGGTCTTTAGGCATGCAGGGCTTCCCGATCCGGAGCCGGTGACTGTTTGGTTGCCCAAGGCCGTGAGGGGTTGTGGAAGTGGGAAGCTGGAGCTCCAGTGGCTAAGGGATCGTGGCTAGAGGAACACTCTCCTCAGTGCGATCGGCTCAGGGAGTCACGTAGCAGAGAATGGTGCTGGATTCTAAGAGTCCTCTTGAGTTTTCCGACAGGTAGGGAGACCTTTGGGTGTGCAGGTCTTGTGCAACACTAGTGGTTGATGCTGCTAAGGTTGACGGGGGTGAGGCAGCCCATCCTGTGCCCGCCGTGATTCCCTTTCTCTCTCACCCTTGGTCTTTGTGCTCGTGGTTTCCTGCCAAGCCCCTCTGATGCCCGAACAAGGCCCCAGAATGAACGGTTTTTCTCTTGGTGAGCTATGCTGGCTCTTCTGTTGCCCGCCGTGCCCCAGCCGCATAGCTGCCAAGCTGGCTTTCCTACCCCCGGAACCCACTTACACTGTGATGCAGCCGGAGCAGCAAGAAGGTGGGGCTGCGGCCGGGACACCAACAGGGAGCTGCAGCCTGCACCTGACTGAGCGGGCGGACTGGCAATACTCGCAAAGGGAGTTGGATGCCGTGGAAGTCTTCTTTTCACGCACAGCCCGGGATAACCGGCTGGGATGCATGTTTGTGCGCTGTGCGCCTTCTAGTCGGTACACGCTCCTCTTCTCGCATGGCAATGCGGTGGACCTGGGCCAGATGTGCAGTTTCTATATTGGCCTGGGCTCCCGCATCAACTGCAACGTCTTCTCCTATGATTACTCCGGCTACGGAGTGAGCACTGGTAAGCCGTCTGAAAAAAACCTTTATGCGGACATTGACGCAGCTTGGCAGGCACTCCGAACAAGGTAAATTGGGATTTGAATGAAGGTCCTTGGAAAATGGTGGAGGGTATTCATTATGACCCCCTGGGGGGGGGCTGATACCTTGCATATTAAATTTCCTTGTGTTTGTCACAGTTATGTGTCCTGGCCATGCTTTTTGTGGCGGGCCTCCTGTTTACCACAACCCTGACAATGTCCTGAACATCTGCAGCTTGTCCCTCCTATAAGGAAGCTCAGGTTCCCTGAACAGCCACCTTTCCTGTTACATAGTCTATTAAAAACAATGAATTACTTCATAGCATGGAGTCCTTGCACTCATAGATGGCACAAAGGGTAAACATGGGATCCAAAGGCATCCTGCTATTATCAATCCAGGATGCATCCAGTTTCTAGTCCCATAAGCTCATAATGCTATACAAAAGTTCACATAATGTAATCATGACTAGATGTGGTTCCTCCCTTTAGACAAATATTCTTATCCTTAGCCTGTGACCTTTCATCTCAAACCTGTACACCTTTTTAGTCTTTATGGTTCAAGCAATGACACAGAAACCTGTTTGGAGTATAGGGTGGCTTGCTTCACAATGGGATCTAAACTGGCTTCCAAACTCTTCAACCACTCTCACTTTTTCTAGTTTCACATTAAGTTGACTCTGGCTTATAAGTCAGAAATCAAATTTCTCAAATTCAGAAAGCTAAATTCTGCATGAGCAGAAATGTATTGTACGTATCAAACATAGTTAATGCCTGTGCTTCCAGTACTAACAATAAAAGTCCCACGTGTATCCAGTTTTCAGAGCGAAACTAATTACACTAGCATTAGTCAAGTGATGTGAGGTTCTGTGTCTTTTTGGGGAATTGATGCTAAAATCCTGGTGGAGGAAGACTAGATCCTGTACAATATTAGACGGCAGTAAGTAGGCTTAAAGAATCTTTTGCCAACCTGGGGCCATCCAGATGTTTTAGTCTGCACTTTCTCATCATGGCCAATGACATCTATAGTCCAGCATAGACAGGAGGTGATGCCCTCAAGAAGGCTTAAATGAATGCATGCTTCCTTCCTCTCCCAGAAACTACACAGCCACACTCTTCAGTATGTTTTGTGGCTATTTAAAATCTTTCTTCGTTTTATTTTGTCTACCTTTCCCTGCCTACCAATGCTCCCAAAACGATGCATGATAGACACGTTATTCATTTCTCCTATCAAGGCATTTAAGCTGAACCCCAACGAATTGCCAGTCATACCTCAATGATCGTATCTTGATTGAATAGAAGCTAGGAAGATGTCTTCTGGGATGTGAACACAACCTCTTAGCTGCTCCCTCTGGAGTAGAAACAGACCAACCAGGAAGTTGTCCATTTGCTATTGTTTCCTGGTACACCCACACCAGGAAGCTGTGGTTGACAGAAATCAGGGTATTAAGCCTCAGCTGGAAGTTGTCTTGGCTTGCTCCATTAACCTCTGATTTTGTGGTTAGAAAGGGATTAGAGGCTATACTGAAGACTTCCTAGCTTGTTTACTTGTCCTGAGAAGAGGTGGTGTAGGTTGACAAAGGGCTACTTGACTCCATGCTTTGCTGAGCCCAGGCAGAAACATTTGAATACTCCCTGCAAAAGGGAGGCAAAAGCAGGATATTCAGTATTCAACGTCCTTAAAGCATAATGTCTCCTCGGCTTTAGTATCAGCTGGTCTCCTTCATATGGCCTGAAAAGTGCTTTTAAAACAAAATTGATTCCTTATCTCGGAGGTACCCTGTTGGAACCCAGATGTGCATACTTACCTGTAAAATTGACTTCCTTTAAGCTTATGGTCATTCCTCATAGTATTTTGAGTTTGTTGATGTGCCCAAGACAACTCATTGACCTGAAGTCTTGACCTGAAAGATTATGAGGTTTTCCATTTATAGAAATAGTCACCGGGACATAAGGTTGTTCATCCCACTTGTCATAGTAAATTGCTAGCCAGAAAACATAAATAACCCATCGTACGGTATATTCTTTCATTCATTTTTGGCATTGCATTCTTGCATATACTAATATTCTCCATGATGTGAACAATTCTGGGTTTTCTTTTAATTCTAGGAAGTATAACAAGCATTATTATCCACTGTCTGATATTTTGCTCTTGAATGGCTTGATTAAACTTTGTATTTGCTTTGCAGTAAATTTGGGAGACAGCATTGGGTGCATATTTGAAAGCAGCTTAGGCTCATGTTGTGCTCTTGTATATAAGCTGTGGATTGTCCATTTCTGCTTTCATGCGTTTATAATCATGTGTGGGGAGTTAGTTATCAAGTGATAGCTATCAGTTCCCTGTATAGTTAACAGCATAAATGTGACCGAACCCTTAAATCCTATGATAGGGAAAACTTGGTTGTTGTGTGGTGTAAATGAATGGAAAGGCTAAAGCCACTAGGCTCTTAATAATAGATCTGTGCTATATTTTGTTAAGCTGCCATGTGCCAAGCAGTTGAAGTTCTGGTTCAAGAGAAAACAGATGGTCTTAGCTCAGTATATATAGCCTGCATACTGTAATTAAACTGTAAACACACCCAGAGACTATGTGAAGTGTTATGGGGTGGTATATAAGCAGAACACTTTTGCTTTTTGAAATATCTCTTCAGATAATACAAAATTTAATAATAAAATAAAAGCTACGCCACCTAGAATATCTGTAGAATTTCTAGGCCAGCAAGATGTTGACAACCTCAAGCGGGTGCAGAGGAGGGCGACTAGGATGGTTGAAGGCCTGGAAGAGATGTCTTATGAAGAACGGCTTAGGGAACTGGGAATGTTTAGCCTATCAAAAAGAAGACTGAGAAGGGATATGATAGCTATGTTTAAGTATCTGAAAGGATGTCATATTGAAGAGGGGACAGGTTTGTTCTCCATGGCTTCAGAGACTAGGACTCGGGGCAATGGTTTCAAACTACAGGAAAAGAGATTCCATTTGAACATTCGGAAGAACTTCATGACAGTTAGAGCTGTTCGGCAGTGGAATATGCTGCCACGGAGGGTGGTAGAGTCCCCTTCTTTGACGGTATTTAAGCAGAGGCTGGATGGCCATCTGTCGGAAATATTGTGAAGGAGTTCCTGCTTGGCAGGGGGCTGGACTCGATGGCCCATGAGGTCTCTTCCAACTCTATAATTCTATGACTCTATGATTCTATTCTAAGTTGTGTTTTTTAAATACTTTTATATTTATAGCCATTTTGTAACATTTGAGATATTGGGAAAAGTTGAAATGTATGTGACATGCATCACCTCTCAATCGCTTTAACAACATAACATGCACAACTTGTGTAAAGTTATTCATTGAACATATTTTTGCAGTATAGAAGCTCCATCCTTTCCCCTCTGCTTGTAATGCTTTGCATCAAACCTAAACTTCTGTTATTACTTGAGAAACAATTTACCATACCAAATTATATTCTCTGGTATATTTCTGTAATTGATGAATAAATAAAAATAGAGAAGCCTGGGTTTCTGATACTAAAGAGAAGCGGCAACCTTCTATGCCCTGTGCTATATTGGTATGCTAAACACCAGGAAACCTATAAGAGGAGACAGCAAGCAGCGGGACATCCACGTGCCGCCACTGAGTCCTCTTGGTTCCTCAGAGATTCAGGTTGCCTAGCTACAGGCTTCCGAAAGTTCAACAGTTGACTGCAGCGGATAGTTTTGTGATCTGTGCATCCGGTTTCAAATGCCTAAATTATCCCAGGCCGTAATTTCAGATCACAGTAAGGTTGACTTGACAGCATTCCTCCCACCCCCCACCCCGGGGCAGCTTGCATTACTTAATACATTTTGTGTCTGCAAAACTCCAGTCATGCATGCTCTTTCAAGGTGAAGGAGGACCTTCAGATGCTTATCATGTGTTTTTCCTTCACTTGCTCATCAACTGTCCTTCAGGTGCTTTCAACCACAACCCATTAGATTCCGTCTCCAGCAGATGAGGGTATTGGATATTGTAAAATATACAGATTGTGTGATTATCTAGCGAGGCAGCTTTCCTTTCCCAGAAAACATCGTGGATTCTGTTCTTCCGTGAAGAACAGAGAGGAGATTTCTTTGCGGTGTGCCTCAGTTGCCAAAATATTCCCTATAGACTGGCTTTACTTAGATATCTTTCACTGATCCAGTAACAGAAAAAGTGTATAATCCAGCAGGTGCAGAATGCGGCGGCAGACGTGGTGGATGCTCGTAGATTCGAGCACATCACCCCAGTTCTGGCCCGCCTGCACTGGCTTCCCGTTGTCCTCCGGATTAGGTTCAAGGTCTTGGTTTTGATTTTCAAAACCCTCCACGGCTTGGGACCAGAGTACCTGTCGGAGCGATCAGCCGGGAACAGACCCACGAGAATAGCACAGGCGCACTTAGGGTGGCCACACCCAGGGAGGCGCGGAAATCGCTCACACGTAACCACGCCTTCTCTGTGGTGGGCCCCACCTTGTGGAACCATCTCCCCAGTGAGCTGCGCCTAGCACAGTCCCTGCCCGCCTTTAAAAAAGCTTTGAAAACCCATCTTCTCAAGGAGGCATTTGGCGACCTTTTTAATTAAACCTTTTTTTCCCCAACTCTGCCGCCCGCGTCATCTTTTCTGGAGGGTATTGTTCCCTTCCTATTTTACTGGAATTTTTCTTTGATTTTTGTTTTCCTTTTGTAATTTTGTTTTATTGTTAGCCGCCCAGAGTTCCGTTCCGGAAGATGGGCGGGATATAAGTATAACAAATAAATAAATAATGGAATGTAGCTCCACTCTTCTGAATTATTAATACTTTGGTCAACACAGGGATTCTTTACTGGGCAGCAGATGGTTCCTCCCTATGATCAGAAAGCTTTCAGATTTTGTCCAGTCCTTTGCTCCAGGACATCTTTCGTTCAAGGGAACCTGACTCAGTTCAATGAGTGTGAGTGCTTTGCATGTGGTTTGCTAGATTAGGGTGGGCATGCTAACATGGTATTGCACTCTTAAGTCGATCTCGGTTGCTTCTGAAAGCAAAGCTGCACATTTAGGCAAATGGTGTGGTATAAATGTATGCTGAAGCCATTGGAAAACTTTGGCCGAGCTTACATGATGGTGCAATTCATGTTCTCCATAACAGTAGTTATAAATAGACAATATTGCATTTATGAACCTGTTAGTTAATAATTTTTCTATCCGTTTTTGGGAGGGGGGGGCTTACTCATGCCATTGCTATTCTGTTGCTGTTGTATAACTGGTGGAGCTTCTGCTTCTCACAAAGCTATCAAGACTGGTGTTACATTTTCATGTGTTAAGGGGCATGTGTTTCTTACAAAGCCCTGAAGCCGGAGGGTAAAATGTGATGAGCAGAGCCGGCCATTGCTGACAAAGTTATCTGCCCATGAAATGGACTGAAGAAAATCCTTTGAAGTCTCATCCAGAGCAGTAGAACAAACAGGCTTCTTCTGTTGCCTTGGTATTCCCACCACAGCAGGGTACCTCTCTCACAGGCATGGGTGTTTTTCCCTCTTTTACACATACAAGTAAATGCTGTAGGGAACTTGACTTAATTCTTCATTCCCTTCATACCTGTTTTTAAAGAACCCTGGGTTTGTGGTCTGGAATTCCTAAATAAGCATCCAGTGTAAATATGTGTGTTATGCTAGCTACTGTAGAGCAAATACATAGGAATCAAACACAGTACACCGAGTTCCATTTTAATGTACTAACTAGTGCAAAAATAGCCAGAGTTTCCAAATGCTGAGTTTCTCTCTTGGTCTTGCTGTGTGAACTCGGCAGACTTGTGCTTTTCGTTGATGGCAAGAAGCACAGCTTCCTTAATCCTGGAGCCTTTACCCTTCGTGACAGCTTTGAACGTTTTATAACAGGAGGCTTTTGGCTGCAGTCACTTTTGATTTCTTTATGGCCTGCACCGCTTCCATTTACTTTCTTCCTGTCCTGATCAGGCTTTTTAGTCCCCTGCTGTCAGTTTGGTAACAGTCATATGTGACAAGCATGATATTCGTGTGGCTGCAAACCCCCTTGCAGATCTCCTGGGGATGAACAGGACCTCACGGTGGGAAGCAACCAGTAGGATTCAACACTGGAACAGATATAAGTGCTGTTTGGGGGTACAAATAGAGTTTGTGTCCTTTCCCCTCTGCCATCCACCCTCCCCAAACAAGCCATGGGTTGCGATTTTCAATAATAGCCAGACTTATGCGACTTTAATAACACAGGTCCTACTTAAATGTCCTGCACATTTGAGTGGGGCCATCTGAGGTGCGATGTCTTTTAAAGTAATGATTGCTAGTGATTGCATATTTATTAGATAAATGGTGCCTTTTAAAAGACATTTGATGCTAGTTTATAAACTTCTCGGACCTCGTAATTTAGTCTTACTGATACCTATTGAACCTCACAGAAGTTGATTGTGTTTTGAAAACACTCAAGGCTGAGTTGCGTTATGATGGACTGTTGCCAGTTTGTGGACTCCTTTACCCACTCGTGTACAGTACCAGATTTCTTTTTTTTTAAATTATTTTATTGGTACATATAATGTGAAAAGCAGCTGAGTGTGCAAACTAAGACTCCTCTGGAAAGTATTGCATTTGAAGAGATAGGACTTTTCTCTCTGGAATACTAGCTTGGCAGAGGCCTCTTTGCAGGTGTCACTAGCATGTTGTATCCTGTTTGTATGGATTACTTCTACCTGTTCCTGAATTATGTACACAGTAGCTCAGTCTGTAGGTTTTCTGAATGGATGAGTCCATTGAAACACTAAAAGGAAATGCAGTGTCAGACTTATGTGTGGAAGCACTAGAGTAGCATTGAAACTATAATTTGTCACTCTTCATTTAAAGCCATACACATATTGTGTTTAAAATATGGGTTTTTAAAAATTTAGCTGGGGAACCTTCTTATCTCCTCCCCTTCAAAATGAAGTATATCCTTTGCCTTTCTCAACTGATCAGTTAGAATACTACAGTTTACACTTTCATTTTGGTGTTTTTCATTTATTCCTCATCCCCCCACTCCAAAAAATGTATTCACCATCCTGTTGCTTTTGGATTCTTCTAAGGAGTTCATCTTTATGGGACCTGCTTGCTGTCATGCCCATAAATTTTAACCTAGATGTTCCATTTACTCACATGGTTTACTGTTTTCTCAAAGACAAAAAACCCATTCTGAGTCAAAGAAGGTATTTTTTTTAAAAAAGGAAATACTCCCCAGCTGTCCTTGGATGCGTGCTAGGTCTTCCAAGACAGACCACCAAGAAGCAGGTTGGGACAAGACGGTTGTACCCTGGATCAATTTTTTTGTGTGGTAGAGCAAAATTCTGGTGCTCATTGAGTTTTGAAGTACTGTACTGTATTTGAGATGTTACTTTGCCTGCCATGTAAGAAAGAACCCTTGCTTTATGAGTGTATTTACCCTGGCACTCTGTCCTGCTACAACTATTTGTATTCATTTGGGCTACTAACAGCTTCCTTCACAGAGTCTTCATAAAGGCCTTATGAAACGCCTCCCATTTTATGGGTAGGAAAACTGAGCCAGGAATCGTTATTTAATGAAAACCAGATAAAAGGCATATCAATATCTCTGGGATATCTCTTTATGAATGTAAAGAGCCGAATTATCCATATATATATATATATTTGTCCTTGGGGTTGAAGGAGATGAATCCAGAAGTGCAACTGCCCTGTACACAGATATTTGGCACATCTCCCCCCCCTCCATTATGTAATATTATTTTGGTCCATCCCGTTCCTGTCCCTTCTTTGGTTGCTCCTCTTTCCATCTTTTTAACTGCATGCTGTGTAGAGAGAGACTGATGGCTATGGGCTTGACTCTTTAAAGCCACTGCACTTGAAGTGAATAGAAAAGTTATGTGTAGCAGTGGGTTTGGTCTGCCTGGCATGGGCTCGTTTCCAAGGAAAATCACTATTTTAACATCTCTATGCAGTGGAGTGGTGGGAATTGCAGTGGAGTGGTGGGAATTATCCAGATAACAGTTGTCAAGACCAGAATGGCAGGTCAGATCTCACCGTATAGCATATAACTGCCCGCATCTTTTGCCTCCACCCCTGTCACGTTTCTATTTCTTAATCCCATTGGTTTCCTAATAGAGATGGCATGGATTAGTTCATGCCACTTCATATGACCCAATTCATGTCCGTCTCTATTCTCTAACCGTGGAGCTCAGTTGTTACAGGACTACAACACCCAGGAATCCTACCTCTCCAAGTGGCCAGCCTGTGGGAGTTTCCCACAAACATCTGGGCCCCCACATTTAGGAACCACTGCCATATCTCCGGCAAGTTTGTTTGCTTTAAGCAAAAACTACTGTTGACCTCTTGCATAGAACTGTAGAAAATTGTGGAGCGTGCAACATGGAGGCACACTTCACCTAAACAGATATCTCTGTAATCTAGGAAATGTTTTGATTTGGTGTTCATGAATTGATACTTCCAAAAAGTTTCTCTTTTACTGAATGCCATATTTTTCCATGTATAAGACTATATTTTCGTCTGAAATTCTTAGACTAAAAATTGAGGGTCATCTTGGAAGTAAGCTGAGGAGAAAACTGTGGTTGTGAAACTGTAGTTTTGGGTTGGAAAAGTAGGGGTTGTCTTATACATGGGGTCGTCTTATAGACAGAAAAATATGGGTAAGTCTGAAAATGTCCAATTTTTGTGTGTTTGTGTTGAATGAGATGCACTTGTTTATTAAACAAGATCCCCTTCTGTTTTCTTCCTTCCCACTCCCCAGGTATGGGGTCAGCCCAGAGAATATTATTCTGTATGGACAGAGTATTGGAACTGTTCCAACGGTCGACCTGGCATCTCGCTATGAATGTGCAGCTGTAATTCTTCATTCACCCTTGATGTCTGGGTTGCGGGTAGCTTTCCCAGACACTAGGAAAACATACTGCTTTGATGCTTTCCCAAGGTATGTGCAGAATCCGCTCCGAAGATACCATTCTCCATTGATAATATTTCAGTGGGATGTGTACCTTTAAAAGCAAATACAATGCCTTCCAAAAACATGGATGTCATGTTTTTTATTTTAAATTCAAGAGTAACCGTGGTGGATCTGTGTTATGCTGTCTATGTGTACATGTGTGCTGTTAGGTAAAGGTAAAGGTTTCCCCCGCAAATGCGTGCTAGTCCTGTCTGACTCTAGGGGCGGTGCTCATCTCCGTATTCAAGCTGAAGAGCCAGTGTTGTGCAAGTCCATGGCCACATTGTCAGCATGGCTGCAAGGAAATACTGTTTTACCTTCCTGTATTTTATGGCGCTACCTATTTATTTACTTGTATTTACATGCTTTCAAACTGCTAGGTTGGCAAGAGCTTGGGTTATCAGCGGGAGCTCACTCCACTGCATGGCACCCGGGATTCGAGCTGCTGACTTTGCAGCCAACAGTTTTTGGAGCCTTAGTGCATTAGAGAAAACTATTCTACCAGACTCTCTTTTTTGTTGAGTCTTTTCCATTTTAATGCTTAACCAAAGAGTGGTTTTATTTGCATTTGTAAGGTAACATCATTTGCATGCACCAAGGTCTCCAAGTACATCTTCTGGCATCTCCCAGTTCAAAGGGGTTAGGTAAAAGCTTAGAAATGATCTCTGAAAGTTTGGGTTGTTGCTGCCAGCCTGAGCGGACTGAATGGATTTGTATATAAAGCAACTGGACATGTAGCATTGGGGGCCATCACACTGTCTAATTATAACTAGCCTTTTCCAACTGTGGTTGGCTTAGCTGAACCAAGGGCTTCTGTATTCTCCTGGTATTCAAAGAACCTCAGTGCTTCCCCTGTGATACACTTTGGCATCTCCTTTTAGAATACTGTGAGACACAGTTTTCTTTCTTTCCAACTGGAGGCTGGCTGTTATCATGCATTATTCTGGCCCTGGATGGAACACTTCTAAACAGTGGTGCTGCATGTTCTCCAAACTAGTCTTAAGATTTTCCAAGCAACAAAGGATTTTATTTCCTGGACTTGTTTCTTTTATTTCGGGGGATCAACTGGAACAATCTGTGCTTTTCATTTCTTACTACATGGCTACAGTATTCTGACTTACTGGATTGTATTTGCTCTATGATTTATTTAATTTTTTGCTCTCCATTTATTCGTCTTGGTCCTTTTTTGTTGGATCACCCAATTGTTCCAGGAAATTCTTAACAGCCTGCCATGTAGAATATGCATCTAGTCTTGGGAGGTTTTCTTGGATCGACTTGTTCCTATAAATGGCAGGAATGGAAACTTCCCAATTGTCTATTTGCTTGAATAAGGAGGGGTGGGGAGAATGCACCGAGTGGTAAATGAGGGACCAGAGTGAGGAAGGGGCAGTACACAGCATTTCTTGAAGTGGCATTGCTCTTAAACCCAAGTGTGATGGCACATACATTCCTGCCACTTGGAGAAGTAGTTCATTCACAGTCACTACTACCGGTAGGTAATGACAACCAGTGCTCGGCTTGTATTTTATTAGGTTCCTCATACAAGGCATACATAAGGGAAAAGAAAGTTCAAATAGGAGCCAGCAGGTTTAAGATTAATGGCGTTTTGGAACTTCCCATCTTTTAAAACTCAATTTATCAGATGTTCTTTCACTTACATATAATAGATGCTTCAAATTCAGTATTCACTTTATAAATCGGTAGCCCATAATTGAGGTTTAAGGGGTCTCTGCATTGATGCCCATATTTCTAGAGTTCAAATCCATAAGCCATCAATCAGTTCAACAAAAGTCCAGTAGGGACTTTCAAGTTGTCCTGAAGGCCATTGATGATTTATCCTTAATTATGGCTGACACTTACAACATCTCTGCGGTTTCCAGCACTTCTAAGTATCCATTCTTCTGTTGTTGGTGCTTTTTTCAGTTTCTAATATCAATCATAAAGGTCTTTTGCAGCTGTTGTCATCTATCTAACCATAGTTTGCTGGACTATTTTCTACCTAGAATGTCCACCCATGCCGAATCCCTAGCAGGCGTCCGACTCAGTAAGAATGTGTATTTTTTCAGTGCCATTTCTGGCCACAGATGTTCTTTGGCCACAGTCTCTGAATGGCCTGGCTAGCACATGGTGGGCAGGCCTTCTCTGAGTTGTAGCCCAAGAACACCTGGAGCGCCAGATTTGGGGATCGCTGTGAGAGGGAGTTTGCAGCATCTTTGAAAGTGCTCTCTCAGACTACTTCATAATCCAGGGACGGAAAGATTTGGTGGTACAGGATCCACCACAAGACGCAGCAGAGTGCTTTAAGCATCAGGACTACAGCTGCATGGAAGATTATATCTGAACAAGCAGTATTCCTTTGTACAGCATGGTTTCTGAAGGTGTGTTGCATTGCTGCCTCTTACGGGTTAACTATTATAATAATCTTTGCATTGCAAACCTGGAATGGACGCTGTGCATTGAGTCCAGTCACAACTATTCAAAGCATAATGAATTCTTCCTCTGAGCATCCAGGCTTTTAGATTGGGTTTCTCAGGCTTGGAACAGAGCTTGGGTGATCAAAGACATCAGGGATAGAAGAGTAGCATACTAGATGTGTTTTAATTCTTGGCTTTCTGCCACGCCGCTTCCCACCATCCGTCTCGATTTGCTTGGTGTATTAAACGTTTTGAGTACTTGCACGGATGCCAGCCTGCCTCATCAGAAGGGGCGGGGGCGGGGAATGTTCGTTGCAGGTTACACAGGAATCTTTTGTGTTTGCTGATGTTGGGACTCCCATCAGAACGTCATCTCAGTAGATCCCTCTCGCTGCAGTGCAGTGTGGTTAGGAATACCAAGTAAGGCTAATGTGCCCGGTGAAAGCTGCCTGGCTGAGCCGCTGAGTTACAAGTACCGTTTTTCTGGAATGCCTGACTTGGAGTGAATGGCCGTAATTAGGCACACACTTCAGTGGCTTTGGTCCTCAAACTTTCCAAAAGGAGACAATATCTTCTTAGCCATTGCAAATATGTGAAAGAGATCTGCTTTCATGAAACCCCGTAAGAGACATGTGAGTGTGTAGGAGTGTCTGGCTCATAGAGGATATCTAATAGCTCTGTGTACAGTATTTGTTTTTCTAACACCATACTGTTTCTTTAACTCAGGGGCAGGCAAACCATACCCAGTAAGCTGCACATGGGGCCACCATCCGTTTCTGCATATCCCAGAGTTAAAACTTTTTATAGAGAATTAAAAATCAAACACTGAGAATTGTTCTCCAAAATAAATGTTGCCTACGCTTTGATCGTGTTGTATCCACATCTCTCCCTGGTGCCATTTAAAAGGGGGAAATATTAGGAATGGAGACCAGAAGTTGAGTTGGGCTGCCTTTATTATTTATTTTATTTATTTTGAATATTTATACCCCACCTTACTCCTTGGAAAAGGACCCAAGGTGGCTTACAATAATGAGGGACAATAATACAGCCCAAAAGATTCAAAATATACTCAAATTAAGAATAGGGAATTAGAAGAGTCATCTTACAACGTTAAAAGGCAACATTAAAGCTACCAAGAACACACCAAAAAGGGGGGGGGGGAATCCATTATGAGGGATGGAAACTACCATGGAAAACACTGGTGTTCTTATGAGAACTGTCAATGTAATCATTGATGCCCTAAGCACATCCGATCTCACCTGATTTCAGAAGCTAAGCAGGGTACACTAATTGCTGTGCTAACTGTCATGGTCTCTTCATTTTTTTTCTCCCTCATTAGCATTGACAAGATCTCTAAAGTAACCTCTCCCGTTTTGGTGATCCATGGTACTGAAGACGAAGTAATAGATTTCTCGCATGGTTTGGCAATGTACGAGCGATGCCCCCGAGCCGTGGAACCCCTCTGGGTAGAAGGAGCTGGCCATAACGACATAGAGCTTTATGCACAGTATCTGGAACGACTAAAACAGTTCATATCTCATGAACTCCCTAACTCCTGAAAGAAGCCACTTGATTTCTGGGTGGGTTTTTTCCCCTCCCTTTCTCCCTTTCTTTCTTTCTTTCTTTCTTTCTTTCTTTTTTTTACCTCGGTTAACTGTGAATGGAAGAATTTATCTGTTTTTGCACTTGCATTAACTGGATTAGTTGTCATCGCTTTATACTATGAAGCAGTGCCCTCGGATTTGGGTGGATCCAATCCTGACTGCCTTTTTATATTGAGAAACTAATCTAAGAGTCACTACTGAAATCCCCAGGGTTATTATTATTATTATTATTATTATTATTAACCTTTGATTCACTAGAAGAGGTGGATCTGTGCAAGGGAATAAGAGAATTCTGCTCCAAACTAATGTGGTCTAATACTTCCAAATTCTCTCCTGTCTTGCCATTCAAGCTGCTTGTCCCACACCTTCCTCCCCTCCTCACCCCTTTAAAATGAAATCTCTCCCCCCCCCCCCAATTCTCAAACATGAGTGATTTGAAACACAGCTTTCTACTTGATTTATGAGTTTAGTCAAAGATCATCATTCTCCATGTAACGTTTCTAGCTGTGCTGTTATAACTGGAAAGGGTTTTTTGTTTAAGTTTTTTTTTTGGGGGGGTGAGTTTTCATTGTGTTTTGAAGGAATATGTATATTTTCAGGGCAGGGCAATATCCCCTTCCTAAGTTAAGAAAAAAATGCCTGGGTTATACTGATTGCTCAGTGGAGTTAAATCTAAACAATTTCATCAGTGTTCTGCACATTTAGAAAAAAAATCAAATATTCCTGAAGGAATAATGACTGCATAGGTAAACATTTTGGTTTGTTTTTTTTTACTTTTAAAAATGTGTAAATTTAATAAACCCCATCCTTCAGATGATGTCTGCAGTCTAAGAGCCAGCATCGGCATTTACTTGTGTAAAGCATTCCTTATAGGCGTTTTTAAAAATATTGTATATAAGCAAATTTACATTATGCATAATTCCTGATTGGTAGTTTTAAATTTAAGTCTAGTTAACAAATTCTGGTTTGTATATGAATACATTTTGTTATAAGTTTTTATCCCTGCGTTATTTTGCTATTAAAATTTTTATAAAGTTTCCAAGACAACTGAACAAAGACAAAAAAGTTAGACATTGGTTTTTGATGGATTTATGTAAGAAACTTTCATTGGAACTGATCCTTTTTTCTGTTTTGGGAAAAAATTTACTTCTCTGACACTGGAATCGCACAGAATATGCAAGACACTTAAAATCATTAACACTACAAGGCCGGGGGTTTCCTCTCCCAATAGAAGGGCCTTAAATGTACTGTAAGCCTCCGATTGTTGTTTTAAAAAAAGGATTGCGATTGATTATGGTTTGTGTATTTGTTGCCTGAACGCAACAACCGTGGTTGTAATGGAATAAAGGATGCATGGAATGGAAAAGTTTGGGCTGTTTTCCTCACTTTGTCCTGCAGTCAAGTTGTACCGAAGCCATGCAACAAGTAGCATCGAGCAAAACTTGACTAACCAAAAGATGAAGGCCTGGGATGGGAGGTGTTCATTGATTCCCACATTCTGGCATTACAACAGAGGCTGCCAAACCCGGGGCCTGGTATGTGGTTGGACTGGAACTTCCAAAAGCATTGGCCACTGCCAGGGCTGGCTTGGAATTCTGGGACGTGTCGTCCAAGAACATCTGGGGCCCGAAGCCTGTGACCATTGTGTTGCAGCTGGTTATCGACTTATCCCAGACCAGTAGCTTCTAAATCTTCTCAGCACTTCTGCGCCATCAGAGTTGCTAGGTGACTCCTGCGTGGGCTGTGTAACCACATCGTCTTGCACTGCAAGACCAGTCCTAGATCAGCAATTCCCAGCCTCTTAGTCCCAGCTGTCATTGGACCTCACCTCCCAAAAGGCCCAGCCCCAGGCTAGCTAGTTGTCATGGGGGTGCCAAGGCTGGATGTCATCTACCTGGAGTGCATTTAAGTCATGTACATGTAGGTGGACAGGGTATCCCCTTGAATTGGCCAATTTTGTCCATGACTTTTCTGTGTAGATAAGAGGCTGCCAGTAGCTCTTCCATCTCCAGAACCTCTGGGGAGGACCAGTGAGGAGCAGAAGAACCTTGTTCCTCTGTACTGAACTTGTAAATGGAGAATCCTTGCCATGAAGCATCCTGATAATGGGGATCCCAAACTGCTCTTTTGTCACCTATCTTTCTCAGGCTTTCTTTGTTGTCCCAATAGACGCAAGCCTGGTTTTGGAATGCAGTGGGCAAGTACAAGAGAGCAGGTGCCTCCTGCTCTCTACGGTGCACCCCCTTGCAGGCCATCTTGGCTCCTTTTGTGTTGTAGTTTGACCAATGCCTTCTCGGAGGTCACAGCTCAATGTGCGTGAGTACGGCCACCACATTGTTGCTGTGACAGCAATGCATTCAAATCATGTACACGTAGATGGACATGGCATCCCCTCGAATTAATTTTTTCCCCTCCAGTTTGAAATTCATCTCTAACCTTTTTATTTTTCTTGCTCTGTGGATTTGTTTTCAAAACGCATCAACCAGATGCCGATGACCCTGTAGTCCAGGCGTAGGGAATCTTCAACCCTCCAGGTGTTCTGAACCACACCTCCCACAATCCTTTATCATTGGCACTGTAGGCTCAGAAGTCTGGGAGTTGCATCTGGAGGGCCGAAGGATCCCCATCCTTGCTCTAGTACAGTGGTGGTGAACCTTCAGTGCTCCAGATGTTTTGGACCACAACTCCCATAGTCCTTTGTCATTGGCAATACAGGCTTGGAATTCTGGGAGTTGTGGTCCAAAACACCTGGAGTGCTGAAGGTTCACCACCACTGCTCTAATACAACCTAGGTAAGGGCAACTCCTAGAAATCCTGGCCAGCTCAGCTGGTGCTGAAGGCTTCTGGGAGTTGCAGCCCAAGAACACCTGGCTTTCCCCAAGGTTGGGAACCAATGCTGTAGTCCAGTTAGGTCGTGCTACCTAGTGTGCTGACCTCTCTTCCACATGTTCTCTGAGCAGATCACATCTTTTCATTGACTGGCCCAAGAATTTTTCAACCAAGTCGGCAGCTGTAGCTCTCAGCAGATCTTTGGAGTGAGGGGACTGCTAACTCATAATTCCTCACCCTTATCCATAATAACCCCAAAACATAATATGGCAACCTCCCCACCCTCACCCCTTTTACCATCCTTACACCCAACAGCTGTGGAAGTGCCACATATGGAGAAGAAGTTGGGTTTCTCTTGCATGTGCCTTGAATCCAACATATTTTATTTATTTATTTATTTATTTTATTTATTTAACATGGCTTTGAACTCTCCTTCAGAATCACTTTACTCTGTACGGTGAGAGTAAACAACTTTCATATTATTCAACCCTCTCTCTCAATTTTCATATGGACACCCCTTTTTCTTGGTATAAACAAGGGAGGAAATTCAGCAGTAAGTTGCAATTCAAGTAGGTCCTCTGAATCTGGAGAGTTAGATTTGTAAACAGATTGAACAGACTAGCTGTGACTTAACAACTATCAGCCTGTGACTTAAAACATCTGGCCAGATTTGGGGGAATTCCATTTTATACCACCAAGCCTGATCAAGAGCCGGAAGCTAGCATGTTTTTTTTGGGGGGGGGGGAGGATACAACCTAGGAACAATCGTATAACTCCAGTGCTGGAGGCGATCCTATAGATCAGTGATGGTGAAGCTTTTAGAGACCGAGTGCCCAAACTGCGATTCAAAACCCACTAAATTTTTGCAAAGTGCTACCTTTGGCACCCATACCATAAGTTTGTCAACAGTGTTGGCGAACCTATGGCACGGGTGCCAAAGGTGGCACTTGGAGCCCTTTCTGTGGGCACCTGATGTCACCCCTTCACAGCCATCTGTATTCAGGTGACATTGCTGTGTTGGCACTTTGCAAAAAATTACTGGGTTCTGAATCACAGTTTGGGCACTTGGTCTCTAAAATGTTCACCATCACAGGTATAGATCATCCGGTCCTCAACATGGCTCCACTGTGGATTTGGGGTGTACTTCTGGCCTTTTGGCTGTGATAGATTCTTACATCCATGGAAGGGTTGATCTGAGTTTTTGTTTAATTCTCCGTCCCTCCCCAGCAAGAAATAACTGGAAAAAAACATTACAAATATTGCCATCACTGTAGAACTATTATGGAGAAATAGCAGCTAGAGGGCATCCACAGCTCCCCTGCTGCTCCCACTCGACTTTATTTGAGTTCAATTATATATATATATTTACTTCACAGAAGCTTCCAATGAAACAAATTTCTTAGCCTTAAAAGATGCCTTGGTTTTATTTGAACGGGGAAGGTTATCGTTCATTCTGTTGATTTTCGTCTTGGTCCTGCAACCGTTTCTCAAGGAACGGAATAAATAAAGGATCCCAGATTTTTCAAAGCCCCAGGTAGTTGTGGAAAAATCCAAGAGGTGAGTGTTTGTTGCGTCCTAATGAATGATGAATAACGCTTATTAATGTTCTGGGGTGCTGGAAAGAGAGGGGTGTGGGAGAAATTAAGCGAAACATCTTTTTTTAAAAAGTGAAAATGGTTTATTTTTATTTTTGTTCAGGAGGCAGGAGGGAGGGAAACACCTCTTACTCTCCTCTTTGGGGCAGCCTAAATTTAGACTCTTTAAAAAGAAACTTTTTGAATTAGGCGTTAAGGCCGCTGAACAGCCGAGTGGAGCCGTTTTTCGCAGGGACGGCGCTCCGCATTGACTTCCTCGCGAAGGGGATCCGTGGAGAAAGACGGAGACGGGCCCGCCCGGCAGAGGAGGAAGTTGGTGGGGGGGGGAACGCCGGCCCGGCCCCGTTCCTCGCCAAGATGCTGCCTCGTGGACAAGGTAAGCCCCGAAGCTTTGCGTCGCTGCGTGCGGAGACTACTAACTCCAGAATCCCCTGCCAGCGGTGGCTGCCGAATAGGGCTTTTCCAGTACAGCGGTGGATGTATTTAAAAATCGGAAACCGACGTTCCCAAGCTCGGGCTAATCACTTACTTGAGAGGAGACCCTTCTGTATCTGGAGTAACGCCTCGGGAACTCGTTACTCAGCGAAGGACGCGTACTTCGGCCTCACCCGATTGGCCTCGGAGAGGTTCGCGTCGGAATCACTGCCCGAGAGGGGACCCGGTTCGCCCGGCTTGAACACGGATGTGCGTTCACCTGGGCGTCAGCTTCCCGGCCCCTCCGTGGGGATTGAACATCCGAGCCAACGCTCACGGACACGGGGGTTCGCTCAAGTCCATGCGCGCTCGGCTCCACGCACTCCCCTTCCCCTGCGCCGACCTCAGTCGGCAGGGTTTGTGAGTAGACGAGGCGGCGTTGCTTGGATCATCCTCAATAAGGATCGTCTCTCCCAAAGCTCCAAGAAAGTTCCCCATCGCCCTCTCCTTCCGCAGCCGCGGAGCCCAGGACACGCGCGCAGGCCAGCTTGCAAGGCGGCGTTCACACGCGACGTTCCCCCGCCTTGGTGGAGACTGGCAGAGGGAGTTCGGGAGCGGGGCGCTCGCTTCTGGCCACCCGCCTGCCCTGTTCAGACAAGAAACGGCCTGCCTGTGCACACATGGGGCGCATTGCCACCTCGCTAGCTCAGCTGCTTCACATACTGCACCCTTCAGCTGGAAATCTGGGTCCCTTCCTGCCTTATTCCTCCTCATCGTCTTATAAGAACTGCAAAACTGGAAGGGGACCCTCTGGATCTTAAGAACATAAGAAGAGCCCTGCTGGATCAGGCCAAAGGCCCATCTAGCCCAGGTTCCTGGATCTCCCAGTGGCCCCACCAGATGCCTCTGAGAGTGCAAGAGACTGGATCTCTGTCTCCTGATACCACTCCCCTGCATCTGGCCCTTGAAGTACCCTGGTTTTAAACCTGGAGATGACACATCTTCCTCATGGTTTTTAACCTGTAATGGAAACCTTCTCCTCCAGGAATCTGTCCGATCCCCTTTTGAAGGCATCCAGGACAGATGCCATCACCACGTCTTGTGGCAGGGAGTTCTACAGACCAATAACACGCTGGGTTAAAAAATAATAATCTTTTGTCTGTTCTCACTTTCCCAGTGAGAACAGCCCTTGTCAGGGATGCCCCAGTGGAGGAATTGAACTCCCGACCTCTGGCTTTGACTTGATGTCCGTGATATTTTTGAGTCAAGGAGGTGATTCTGCCTGCCTCCCCCCCACACACACACACATACACACACACACACAACCATCCCTCACAGGTCAATCTTCTCAGGTGCCCTGCTTTTATTTACTAGGACAGTGGTGGCCAAACTTCAGCCCTCCAAATATTTTGGACTACAACTCCCACAGTCCTTTGTCATTGGCAATACAGGCTTGGAATTCTGGGAGTTGTGGTCCAAAACATCTGGGAGGGCCGAAGTTTGGCCACCACTGTACTAGGAGGAATGTTTTTCCAGCTGTGAATAGGGCACAGCTCTTTCCCAGCAACCCTCCAGATGTTCGCCTGCAAGGCAGTGTCAGTCATCAAAGGGGCATTTGTAATGTACATTGAGAGAGGATGCGGATGAAAAGAAGGTCTGGAATTGGCATGAGAAGCCATTGCCCTGCTTATTATTGATTTTCAGGCAAAAATCAAAGAAAAACAAAACAAAACAAAACAAAAGACACAAGCATGTGGCACCTTAAAGACTAACTTTCATATTTTAATGTGACATTTCGTGGACATGTGCACTTCTTCAAGACAAAGCAGCAGAATGAGGTGTGAGATACTTATAGTATGAGATATACATATCATACCAAATATTGATTGGCTGTATATAGAGTTGGGGGGGGGTGGATAGGGGAGGGGAGGGGAGGGAGGAGGAGGGGAAAGAAGAGGAGGGAGAGTTAATTAGTAGAAATGGTGAGAAGATTGAATGGTGAGAAGTGTGGGCTGGGGCTGTATAATTTTTTGGCCCATGCCAGCCTGATGTTATTTTGCAGGGCCTTGCAGGTGTTGGCCCCCTTTTCCTTTGCACCTATACAGGGGACACAGCTCCATGCTGGGCCAGATCTTTCCATTTCTTCCATTCTGGACTTTTACCGTCATGCAGAACATCAATGCTGCCGAACCACTCCATCCATGCTGAAGGGCCCAGCTGATGGCCATGTACAGCTCTCTGCACCCGCTGGCCATTTCCAGGCATTGGCCAGCCTCCTCCTCCTCCTTCTCTTGCCTTCCTGCCAGCCAGATGGTAACTTATTAGTCATGTCTTCTTTTCCTTCTACAAAAATCATCTAAATCCCGACAAAGTTTTGCACTCCAAAGCAAAGCCATCATCCTTCCACCACCACCACCAATTGCTGGAAGAAGTGGGAGTGGGGGGTAGAAATTTTGCAACCCAAGACAGCACCCCGGATAAGGTATCAGGTCATCGAAACAAAGATGGCGGAGGCCAAGTCGGGAAACAGCCAACATGGTAGGTACCTGGGGGGCTACAGATGCTCCAGGTCTGGGATAAGGTGTATGGGGGTTCTCTGTGAGAACAATTCCCTGGATGTCTCTGTAAATGCACAGAAAGACACAGGTTCTGGTGCTTTTTTGCGGCACTGGATGGGTTTTCTGCATCCTTGCGACCAAATGCCTTGTCTTTTGGTGCTCAGAGGGTGGGTTGCTTTGCCTTCCAAAAGGGGAAAGGCAGCAGAGTTGTTTTGCTTGAGTCACAGGCAACTTGGCCAGAAAAACGAAGGCCTTGGAGTCTCCTTCTCATGCTGGAGAAGGGATTTCTTGTCTCGAGAAATCCGCAAGAGGCTTCCTTGGTTTGTTGAGACAATCTGCCTTGAATGTCGGTGAGGCACCGGCAGAATGTCTTCCTGCCAGTGGCCATTCGGGTGAAGCAGCCTTGAGCTTTGGGATGTAATCTTGGTTAAACACGATGGCAGTGCCATTCCATCTGCAAACCTCTGTTTGTGAAGTTTAGGGCAGCTGGTGGATGATTGCAATGCTGCTCTTAGTATTATTCCCCATCAGCACCATCATCATAACATGGGTGTCATACACTGTCTCTCTGACCTCCTGGCATTTACATTTGGAGAAGGAGGAATGAGACATATAGACAAGGCCTTCAGCGATATAAGGCATCACATCTCCTTCTCTCCACTGTTTCTTCGGAAGAAACATTCTCATTGACAGGGTGCGCTTTGTTGGTTCATTGGTTTCAGCTTTGAACCATTTCAACCCAAATCGGTACAGGCAGCATGGCAGGATTTAGCATTGACATGAGACAGACACACAAGCAGGCGGATTCTGCCCTGAGGTCAACCAATTACAAATCCACCTAACAGGAGCACTATCTATCCCACTTCCTACTAACTTCTTAGCAAGAATACCATGGGGAACCTTATCGAAGGCCTTGCTAAAATCCAGATAAGCCATATCCAAAGCATTCCCCTCATCCACCAGGCCTGTAATTCTATCAAAGAAAGAGATCAAATTAGTCTGGCATTACTTGTTTTTAAGAAACCCCTGTTGACTTCTTGTAATGACAGCATTGTTTGTTAGATAACTGCAGACTGACTGCTTAATAATCTGCTCTAGGATCTTTCTGGGAATTGAAGTCAAGCTGACTGGGCGGTAATTATTAGGGTCCTCTTTTTTCCCCTTTTTGAAGATGGGGACAACATTAGCCCTCCTCCAATCGATGGGGACTTCTCCTGTCTTCCAGGACTTCTCAACAATTATTGCCAATGGTTCTGAAATTACTTCTGCCAGTTCTTTTGATATCCTTGGGTGTAATTCATCTGGCCCAGGAGACTTAAATTCATTTAATGTTTCCAGATGTTCCTGTACTACCTCCCTACCTATTCTATGTTGCAATTCCCATCCTACCTCATCTACTCTTTGTCCCAGCAGATCTCTTTCTTCCTTTTTGGAGAAAACAGAGGCAAAAAAGGTGTTGAGTAGTTCTGCCTTTTCCTTGTCTCCTGTTAGTAACTGGTTATCATTGCCATGCAGAGAGCCTATCATTTCCTTATTTTTCCAGCCCATGCAACTTGAGACGCAAGGAGACCCCTGTCGGTCAATGGAAAATTACAAGTCGTTCAGAAAAGAGCTGTCTATTTTTCTGCAGGCTGGTCTTGTTTTAAATAAGCCAACTCTAACCCTAACCCATGCAATTCATTTTCTTCTTCTTTATTCTTTCTTCACTGTAGAAATCCCTTCATATTTCTCTTTTACCCACTAAGGCAGACGCCTTTGTTTTTCTAACGGCGTGTTCCAGATTCTGAGCATTGTAATCTGAGGTGTTTGACACTTTGAAAAAAAAGGGGGGGACCAAATTTTTTGTTGGCCAGTTAGCTGGCTGGTTGGCTGGTTGATTTCTGCAGTGCCCATCTGGCTACCAAGTCCACTCTGAGTGCTTTAAACAAAGAGAGACAATAATCGACAATAATAAAAAGAAAATAACATCATCATCTAGAAAACAGGCATGCACTAAACATCATAAATCAGTCACATACAATCACCAGGAAACCTTAGTTTCTCTAAGGCGCATCTACTCTAGAGTAAATGTGCAGGAACTCAGGAGGATGGGACAAGAGTAGGACCATGCTGCTCAAGCCCGAAAGGAAGTTCTCTTGCCAAAAAGACAGGGAAAAAAAAAACCTTTTTTGGGGAAAAAACCCACCCTGTGCCAGGGCAGTTGCTGACCAGTCCCCAGTTCCTGTGAACCTCCTTCATCAGTGGAAAAGTGACTCATTCTTCCTTCCAGCCGATGGGCAGCAGGGAGGGCACAGGATGCTCGCCCAGGGAGTGACCGAGAGAGGAAAGCACCAACGCCTGGCTTCAAAAGAGGCTCCACTCCTTTCTTTTCCTGTGCTGATCCTTCACATCTTGGAGGAAGACGGTGTCGTGGGAAGCAGCCTCAAGTCCTTGAGGCAGTCAGTGGGGAGTCCTGTCTCAATGACCACAGTCACTGGAACGGCCAGTTATGGGTGGAAAGGTAGCAAGTGAGGCCCACTGTTTATGAGCCTAAAGCCCCCCCCCCCAAAAGGAAGAGGTTTTGGTTTCAAACAAAGTTGGGGAACCCAAGTCCATGTCATTGGGCTGCAGCTTCCATCATCCTTGCCCTGTTGCTGATGGGACTTGTAGTCCCAGGCATTTAAGGAGGGCACAAATTCTTCCTCCCTGCTTTAAAGAACAAGAGGGTGTGGGGCAGGTCCCTTCTTCCCCTCTACACCAAAGCGGCAACTGCAGAACCCGTTCAAGGGTGTTGGGATGGAAAACCAGCCAAATCCAGTCTTCTGAAACTTTCCAGGGTTGTGTTGCATCCAATTTTGAAGGGTGGGCTGCTTAATTATATTTCTCAAGGAAAGGGAGAATCCAGAAAGTGTGTTCATTCACACAGCCGACCTGGGACAATAGGAACCATTGTGTACAAAAGCAAAAATGGCCGATGGTTTGACCCTCTGCATGGAGTTTACTCAGGAGTAGAGCACCACCGAAGCCCCTAGGAGTTAATTTTCTGCCTGAACAGAAAATGACTGAAATGACATTTGCCAGAACAAATGTCATTTCAGCCCAGATGCCCGTCAAAGGCAGAAGGAATGTGTCCCATGAGAATCTCTTGAATGCATTTCATGTTGGTCTGCCTTCAGGACAACTGGGAAAAGTCAAAGTAGCAGCTGATGCTGAAAAAATTCAGCTTGAATACATGAGTAGTGAGGCCGTGCTTGGCCAGGAGGGCAGGAGTGGTGGCCCTCTGGGGAGAAAACCAAGAGACATCATCTCAAGATGTTGGATGATTGGAACTGGAAACCAGCTGACTCTCAGCTGGGTGCCAAGTTCCTGAAGGGCCCAGTGCACAAAAGGACCTGAAATGCCTGGAAAAATGCATTGGTCAGCTTTTGGACGTGGTCTTCTCAAAAGGAGTGGCTAGAACATTCCCTTCCATCTGTAAAGGTTTGATGGGCTTTACTTAGCCAGATGTTTTTTCACTCCCTTTTCCTCTACCACCCCTCCTTCTCAGCCAGCAAGGTTGTAGGCTTGCAGCTGGGGATGATGGGAATGGTAGTGAGATACATCAGGAGAGCATCTGGGTGAAGGGAGATGGCTAGATATTCAGGGTGAAATCCAATCGCCAGTCCCACTTGCAGCATGCCTGCTGAATCAATAGGATTTTGTTAGGTCAACCTTACAAAAGGTCGTAAGGTTTGCCTAAGTCCTTGGATTCAGCGGGTCTACTCTATGTAGTTGGGAACAGAAATAAGATGGAGGTCTTGAGTCAGCTGAACAGTGACCCAGTGCCAGCTTGCACTGCAGGTCTCTTATCCAGAAGTCAACACAGTTTCAAAACAAGAAAATAAAAAATAAATAAAGAGCAGGTATGTTCATGGAGCATGGCTCCGTCAAGGACTATTGGGCCGCAGCTGTCTAATGAACCTTCCATAGCAAGACGCAACGTACCTCAAGATACAAATATTAGGGGCAGGCAACATGAGGTGCTTTCATGACGTGCTTGGGAGCTTCTCCGGGGCTGTCTGGCTAGAACTTAGGAAACTTGAAGTTGCATTTTTAAACTACACCCCCCCCAAAAAAAAACCCTTCCACTGGGGTACAAAAAGGCCCCTTTTCCAAACTCCACGTATAGCTAGTACTGCTTGGAAATGGTTTGCTCAACTTGATGGACCTTTAAAACGTACCTCATGGCAGCTTCTTCTCACCGAATGTCATCCGGATATGTTGGAAACCAGAATGCTTCAGCCGTGGCCAAATCCGGCTGTCCTGCTCTGGAGGTCACCAGTTGAGGGGAGACTGTACTCTGAGAGCAACCCAAGAGACGTGCGTGTGTACCATGAATGGGGTTGGGTGGAGAACACTCCAGGACGGTCTCCTCCCGGAACCTCTGAAAATCTATCTCTTGCTCCTGAGCTTCGCTAATTTAATTCCGGAGGACGGAACAGTATGTTTCTTTGTGCACATTCTTCAGTGCATCATGTTGATGCAATTATTTACATGCGGTGGTCCCTTCCTAACCTAGCCCTCCAAGCACTGCACAAGAAGGCAGCAAAAACGAAAATACAAATCGAACGAGGCAATGAAATATAAAATCAGTTGGAGTCAAAAGTAATGTTAATTCAAAGATCTTGCTTGTGACCTGCAGTCAAGTGCCCTCCGACGTATGGTGACCCCCCATGAAGGAATCATGTCCAGAATGTTATGTTGGTCAGCTCTTGCGGACTCAACCCTGTGGGTTCCTTTTGGTGGTCACTCTATCTCTTATTTGTTTTTCTTCTTTACCTGCTGCCTTTCACCTTTGACAGCATGATGATGTCGCCTTCTCAGGATATGCCCAAAAGCAGACAGCCTCCGTGTCAATAGTTTTGGTCTCTAGAGATTGTTCAGGCTTGCTTGGGTTGAGGACCTGCTTTTTTCTCTCTCTGGCAGTCTAGGGTATCCACGAGGCTCTTGAGGAGGAGAGCAAGTCTCTTATTTATTTATCTCAATTTCTATCATTTTGGGTTCTAAAAAGGGAGGGTAGGTGAGCGGTTCCCAAATGTTCTTGGACTGCAGTTTCCAGAAGCCGTGACTACCAGCTGTGCTGCCCAGGGTTTCTGGGAGTTGCAATCCAAGAACATCTGGATGACCCAAGGTTGGGAACCACTGGCCTAGGTGACTTACAGGTAACTCAAGGGTTGCTCTGAGACTGTGTTAACTTGTCCAACAGCCACAGAGCTTACCTGGAGCCACTGTGGCTCTTGTCCTGTAAGGCGCAGTGGGGAATGACACTCCTGACCCCCTGGCTCCACAGCCAAGTACCATGTACAGATGGAAAACAATTTCAAAGCAGCACTTCCACCCCCACCCCCACCCCCACCCCCGCATGCTCAATAGCTTTCCCTATGCCATCCAGAGGATTTCTTTAAACAATTATATAATCTGGGACATTTCTGGGAAAATAATATATCTGGGAAGACAGCGGGAAATAGGGGTAAAAAACAGGGTTTCCCAGAGAATACAGGACACTTGACAGGTATGGCCAGCGTATGGCCTTGGGCAAGCTCCACACAGTCCCAGGGCAACTCCAGAAGATGGAATGGGGAAACCGGTTCTGACTGTTCCCTACATGGAAAGCCCTACAAAGGGTGGCCATAAGTACAAACAGATTTGACAGCAGAGGACTATCAGTTATGACCATATATATATTACGAGTAGCAGGAATTAGTGCTGGGACTGTTGCCATCTGCTTGAAGTCTCTGTGTGATGCACTTCTTGAAGACCAGCCGTATGGAGGATTTGGGGAGCATTTCCCCCCCCCCTCTCTTTCAGTTCTGTAATTGACACAGACTGTCCCTGGAATTTTGGGTTGCTTGTTCCATAACATGGGAGGGTTATACACTTGTGGGGTTTTTTTTTAAGCCGGATGGCAAAGTATAGAAATAAAAAATAACTAGTTTGAGAGTTTTTTTTTTTCATTTTGTGACACATTTACCTAGCTATCTGAGAAAGTCAGTGGGTTGTTGTTGTTGTTGTTGTTGTTGTTGTTGTTGTTGTTGTTGTTGTTTGCCCCCACCCCACTGACAGCCCTAGATGGCTTCATTTCACAGCCTGTCAAGCCTAGAGATTTGGTGGGCATTGAACCATTGTGGCAAAGGTTTCTCAGGGTCCGGTGACCCCTGAAGAGGTTATTTCAGGGCAAAAACCTGAAACTGCCACTCCCAAGACATTCTGCGGCCTGAGGCACAGCGGCAAAGAGGACATTTAGGGTGTCCTCCCTGACATGCAAGGGGCACAGCAGCTAAACTGTGTCGTGCCCCCCTCCCCACTGCATTCCCTGCATGCACCTCCCTGCATCCCTGCCAGTAAAAACAGGGTTGCGACTCCCTTGCACCGACCCTGCCGTTCGGCCGCGTAAACCCGCCCCCGTCTCAGGACGGGGACACGAGGACGAAACGCCATCGGACTTGGCTGCTCCCCGGGGAGACTCCAAAGCCGGCCACTGAATGATGGGCGTTGTAGTCCGGGGTTCCCAGTCGGGAAGAGCCCTTGAAACTACTTCTTCTGCTTAAAGAATTATCCCCCCTCCCCATCTAATTAATTTTGTCTTAGGAGTCCACGGGAGGGATGCTCCCCAGGCCACCGGCTTATGATCGCGGCCGCTACGGAGGCGCCTGGAGGGAGGATAAAGCCGGCGCGCCCGCTCTCTCGGGGGGGGGGGGGGGGGGGGGGGGGGGGGGGGGGGGTGGGGGGAAAAGGCATCCGAAGAATTGGGCTGCCGGAGCCGTCGATGTCCCGGAGCCAGGGTTGTGTTCGGCTCGGCTCTGCGCTCCCGCCTGCCCGCCCGCCATCTCGACCCGGGTAATAAGGGCTGCCTTCCCACGTTGACGCGGGTGTCCTCTCGCCCCCGCGAAGTTGCAGCGAGCGAGGGAGGGAGGGGGGTGAAGGTGAGAGATCGGGACATTCCTCGTGGCTCCTCATTCTCTCCTCCCCATCATCTCCCTCCCTCCCTACCCCCGCCCCCCCTTCTTCCTTCTGCTTTGCAACTCGGCGCGGCATGTCCAGAATGCAATCCAACGTCACCGGCCGGGAGGAGCAACCGGCGCTCAGCGGGTGTGTAAACAGCGCGGCTCGGCGCTCGCCTATAAATAGGGAGGCCGGCGAGGGAGCGGAGAGAGGAAAGTGGGGGAGAGAGGGAAAAAAAAGCCGGGCATCTCGGAGCGCCTTCGGGTGGCCGGGAGCCGGAGATCACCGTGAGGCCAAAGTTTTTCCTTCTCCTTCCAAGCGTCGGAGAAGAAAAACAAAATATCAAAAAAAGCATCCTTCCCAAGGCAGAGGAAACAAGCGCTGCCGGTCCTGAGGTGTTTTTTTTTTAAAGCCCCAGAGCTGGTGCAAAGACCGCGGGTGCGCGCGGTGCGCTAGGTAAGGAAGAGACGGACTTCTCTTGAGGCGCCGCCGCCACCACCACCAGGAGGCGCTGTGGAGGCTGGATGGGGAACTGGGCAGCCTCTAGAGCGGGGCGGGGGGGGGGGCTTAGATGGTTGCGATCCTAAACTCACTTTTCAGAGAGTAAACCCTCTGCTTCTTCGTGCTTGGTGGCATGGAGTTTTCTTACGACTTGGGCATATCCAGGACCAAGGTCCCTTTGTGTTTGGGACTACCACTCCCATGCTCCCCCGTCCAACCAGGCGGCGCGGGGGGAGACTGGGAGTTGCTGTCCAGGGGGAAAAAAAGGAGTTTCCAGACACTGGTGGCGCTTCAACGGGGAAACGTGCCCGATCTTCTCAGGAGGCTTCGCTCTCCAGGAGACCCACAGTTGCGCCGACACTTGCGTAGATCTCATTCACTCGACGGTTCTGCTCCAATTGGGAGGCGTCATAGAGTGGCCGCGAGGTTCAAGGAGGCTGCTTTGCAAGAGAGTGCGTTAGGATCGCCGTTTTCGTGTTCTCTCCCCCCGGATGTGCGTGCGTGCGTTATTTGTGTGTGTGTGTGTTTGCGTGTTTACGTGCGCGCGTTCGCAGGCGGCCAGCGAGCAGCTGGCGAGAAGAATGAGACCAATCGTGAAAGGGACGGTGGGGGAAAATTCGCAGAAGCGGTCGGAAAAGGCTGCAGGAGGACGCGAGAGGCCAACACGAGGCGCGCGGCATCCTCAGCCACCTTGCGCCTCCACCTGCTCATTGGCTCCCCGGCGCGGCTCTCTTGGCCGGCCCGCGGGCGTCGCGACAGTGCCTTTAAGCCCCAGGTCGGCGCGCCTTCCTCCGCCGGCGAACCGCGGCAGCGCACCTCGAACGAACCTCGACGGACGGAGCGGGCGCAAAGGCGCACGGCGCAAGCGCGCAGGGCGATCCGGAGCAGCCGCACAGGTGCAGCGCGCGAGGCCGGGAGCGTTGGGGGTGGAGAGCGGGGCGGGGAGCTTGCGCCGCAGCAGCTACCTCGGGGAGACGACGACGAGGACTCTGACGCCGGATTCCTCGACCACAGCGCGGGTGGATTGCCGGAGTAGATCCCCAGCGCGCACCCAGGTGGGTTATTTCACATCGGTGCCCGGCTTCACTCCCTCGAGTCCTTTCTCCACCCTTTCACGTGTTTCCCGATGGAGCGGGGTAGAGATGAGTGTTCAGGAGGGGAGCGGCTTTCCCAGCCATCCGAAACGTTCCTGTTACGTGTTTTCCGGCCAGCGGCCCTAACACCGCTTTCGGGGTATGGCTGGTATTCCCAACATGGTTTTACCATGACCACCTCCGTAGGGAGTTCCCCTGCACCAGCAGAGATTGGAACCCAGGGCTATTGAGTCCTCAACCAGCCCTCTACCTACTACGCCACATTAGATATCACCTATGGGCTTTTATGCATGCAAATAATTCTGGCGCTTTCCACTCTCCACAATGCACGCTTCACAATGCACTTGTTATTTTAATACCCAGCAGAGTCACCCTGTGCTGTAGAGAGGCGTAGGTTGCATGGACTATGCTAATACTCTATTCTGCCTCTCCTCCACTTCCTCCTGTAGACTCTCTGGAGTATATTGACTGGACAGAAATGGAACCTAGTAAGGTTTCCCAGGGGCCTCTCTCTCTCCTTTCTCCTCCAGGGAGCTGCACTATTTCAGTCGCCCACCTGGTCCCATGGCATCCGGGACACAACACCAGCCATGCTAGCCCTTCCTTTGGAGAGCTCCGCTAGTCTCCATTCTTTGCTTATCCAGGAAGGAGGTAAGAGACCCTGGATTCCTTCTGTCTGTCTGTCTGTCTGTCAGTAAGGAGGAGGTTGGGGAAACGGGTTTAAAGCAGAATGCAAGGAAAGTCTCCCTCCCTTGGTGCTGATGAAAGTGGGATCAGCAAAACCAAACAAGGAAAAGTTTTGGAGCAGGTAGCCATGCAAGCCTGTGCAAGAATTCCAGGCAAAAATCAACTTTGGTTTTCTTTGGTTTTTGCCTGGAAAACAAGAAGAAGAAATGTAACTTTAATCTAAAACACTTGTGGCAGTCCTGGCCTCACTTCTCCACAGCTGATGGGGTTTGCCTTAAAAGCACACCACCTCCATTAAATGCACATTATATTAGGGTCATAGATCACCCTAGCAGTTTTGGTGCAGGGCTCAGTGTTAGTTGTTAGTTGTTTTCAACTAGGTAGCTGTGTATAATTATGACAAACTGGGAAAATGCAATGTCAGGGCACCTTAAAGGCAAACAGATTGATTTCAGAGTACAGTAATTGCAATCCACAGAATAAATCTTTTGGTCTTCCCAGGTGCCCAAACATTTTATGTTTTGTTACATTATATGATGCACAACAAAACAGAGTGATACAGCTGCCTCAGAGTTGTGGAGTGATATACTTCCCTGAAAGTCTTGCTGTTAAACAACCAAGGGACGAGAGGAGCTGGCAGCACCTTTGAGTCAGAGAACTGTGATTTCAGGTTGAGGGTTGAGGTTGGGAAATCAAGATATCAAAGGGACACTGGGTTTAAATTTTCAAGACCCATGGCAAAACAAATAACGTACAGCTTATCAAAAGTTTGAAGGTGGGGTTGTGTTAAATCCAATGTCTGGCAGGGATGCTAGGCTAGTTTAGTCTCCTGTGTCTGGGGGAGTGAACATGATCTACAAAAGCACCCATTAAAGTAGAGCAGGTAGTCCTCAACATTTTTGCCTTGGATTTTTGCATTTTTCTTTTGTTCTTGCCTGATATGCTAGAGCAGACCAACAGGGCTACTTCTCCAGAAGCTACAGTTTATGCCTCTTTTAAGCCCTTTCTTCTGCTCTGTGCCATCACCATGCAGAATAATATCATTATTTTAAAGAGTAGAGTAATATTTAACTATTAGGCCATTGAAATAGCACCAAAAAAAAACCACCCTTCAGGTCCCAACAAAATCCAGTGGACCCTCATATAACAAGCGTTTTGTTTAACAGAAAACCCACTTAAAGAAAAAAAATTCACAGAGATATGGGGAAATCGCTTAACAGAATCGCCGATGGGGCGAATTCGTACAACAGAAAAATGGTCGCGATTACGGATTAATCCGTTTTCAATGCATTCCTATGGGAAATCTGTACAAAGGAAAAATTGCTTAACAGAATTTCATTTGGAACAAACTAATTCCGACCCAGGCTAACTGTTAAGATTCAGGATCAGGAGTTTGAAACCCCAGACCAGCCAGAGAGCTCAGTAGTTGAGGAATATGACTACAAAGCCAAAGGTTGGGGAGTTCTCAATTCCCCACTGTGCCTTCTGGGAGAAGAGCTAGCCTGGGTGGCCTTGGGCAAGCTGCACCGTCCCAGGGCTGCTCTGGAAGAAAGGAAAGGCCCACGACTTCTGAATACTCTGTAAGTAGAAAACCATGGAAACGGTTGCCATCAGTCAGAACTGACTTTGGAGCACAGCATCATGATTTTGAAGTTCCCGAGAGGGAAATGGCAGACTTAGGGCGCTTTTACATGACCCCTAAGATCCGCTGGCAACTTAAATTCGGACCAGATATCGTGGGGGTTTGCTCCTCTTGCTGTGTTCCCACCCCTCCGTAGGCCATTGCTCCTGTCTGCATGAGGGGAGGGAGAAAAAAAGGGAGAAAAGAATGCAGGCTCACCTCCATTTGCTGGTCTGGAGCAGCTCTGGAAGCATTCCAGTCTCTTAAAGGGGTAGGGGGGGCAAAAAAAAACCCAAACAGAAGGCGAGGCAGCCAGGCACTCACTGCTTTACAATCTGCATCAGAAGATTTTTTATCTCCTGGAGGCCAGGTACTTAAAAAGTGCGCTGGGACGCACTTAGGTAGGTGTGGTCGTACTTAATTTTTTTAAAAGTCCGGAGCTGGTGGGAAAACATTTTTAAGCTCCGGATCTGGGAGCCCTTTGCCTCGGATTTTAGGGGTCGTGTAAAAGCGCCCTCAAAAAGCTAGCTGGAGAGGTGTTTTCCTGATACTTCATTTTGCTTGAGGGTTTCTGCCACACACTGCCAGATGTTTGGGGGGGAACATTCTTGATGGTCTCCAGCTGTTGGCCATCCTGGGTGGGGCTTGCCCTCCCTTTGTGTTGCGTTAGGAGAAATCCTTTCCCTGGGAGAAATCCTGCTCTCTCTTGGCTTTTGTTCCAGGAATCGTGGTCTTGGCCAACTACCCTGAGCAGCCCATCATCCTCAGGACACACAGCATCCTCCTAGAGGGTGGAGCGGCCCTGCACGTTGGCTCCGAGTGATGCTCATACCGCTTGAAGGCCACCGTCTCTTTCTTTGGGAAAGCCACCGAAGGCGCAGATGTGCCAGGCTATGGCAAGAAATTCCTGGGTGTCAGAAGAGGTGGCGTTCTGGAGCTTTGTGGCAGGAAGCCGTGCTCGTGGACGTTTTTGGCGAAAACCTTGTGCCCAGGAAGACTCCGGTACGGCCGGCATGCCCCTGAAAACCACTGGAGCTGTAGGGGCCGCCATGTCCTGGTCCTTGATGCTGGCACAGCTCAGGTGGTGGCCTCGGGTCGCTTCTACACCCACCTCCTTGATGCAGCCAGCCAGGCCTTAAGGTACCTCCTTGTTTGTCAACCCTCAGGCCACCTGGTTGCCGTGGTGGCAGTGGGAGATTCGGCTGCCAAAAGTGTAACCCTGGAGGCACGAGTTTCCCTCAAGGAGCTGCTCCAGTTCATCCTGCACCTGCAGTACAGGTAAAGCTGAGAAGTACACCTTTCCCTCCCTCTGTGCAAATGGCATTGTGTAGGGCAGGGTTTGGCTGAAAGCATGGGGAACACCAGTTCCTGAGTAGGACTGCAGATCCCATAATTCCCAGGGGTGTCGTGGAGGTAGGGTTCGCTGCCTTGAACCTCTTGGGATTTTCCGAGGTTCTGCTACCTGATTCAGGAGTCCCTGCTCGCTCTGAGCTCAGCTGGAAATGCATGCTTAGCTGGGTTCTTCCAATAGGAAATACGGGTTTGAGCAATCCAAATCTGACAAAGTCTTTTAAGGTGGGTTGGTCTTGAACGGCTCTCCCAAGCAACTCAGAGCCATTAACTTTACAAAAGGCCACCTGCTCTACCGTTCATATGCTCAGATCCAGATGCCTCCCTGTTTAGATTCTTCTTTGGTGCTAAGGTGACTACATGGATGTTCATGATGTGGAACTTCTTCCCTGGTCACCCCCATCCATGGATGAACCAGGCTGTCTTCATCTACCGTGCTAGATAGGTTAGCATTGTTTTTGTCTCTATGGAGTGCAGTATTGCCATGGGCATGGCATGGAGGATTCCAGAATCACCAGACAGCTCCAGATCCATTTTGGAGACACAACAGATGCAATATTACCCCAAGTTAGATCATGATTGTGTTCTAGTGGCTTGGTGTGCATTTGCTTCTTGCCTTCTTTCCTTTATTTTTTTTTTGAAAGTGATTTTCACTTGACCATTGAGACAAAATTAGTTACAGCTCCTGAGGGTTCAGAGCCATCCATGTGCAAAGAAGAGGTGAAAATCTCTCTCTCTCTCTCTCTCTCTCTGAGTTTGAACTCGAGGGACTGGTGCAGAGGAGAGGTGGGAAGGTTGTTGGCTTCGTTGCAGTTGTTGAAGTCATCACCCAATGGAACGGTGGAAAATTAAGATACGAGGGAATTTAGTTTGCTGGCCTTTTGATTTTTTATCATATGTTGTTAGATCAGAATGAATCCACGCCCATTTGCATGTCACGTCTCTGTCATTCATCAACTCAGTGAAGTTGGTGGCTGCTTTATTGAACCCATTAATAACCGTGGCTCTGGATCAGAGTGCACATGGCAAAATATTTGGAATTACCTTAAGCGAGAAGCTGACGGGGACCGCCAGTGAAGGCTGTGCTTCCTCTACTCGGTGTTGCTCTGCATTTATCACTTCTGGAAATAGCAAGGAGCTTTTCCGCCACCATGGACAGCTCCCTGATTCCCCCTCCCCCCTCCTAACGGGTGTATGGATGTCCATGCCATGATTTGTTTTAATTGAACTTGACAGTCTGACTGGGGGGAGAGCTCATTCCATTGTTGCACCTTGCAGAGTCTTCTATCAAGTGTGAAAGGTCTCGGAGCTGAGATGCATGCATGTTCTTGTATGCACGGGGTGCAAAGTGTGGTTTTGCTGGGGTCAAACACAATACGATTGCTCTCAGGCAAAATAAATCCTAAGCACCGCAGCAAACCAGTACAGATGGTGAGCTTTGTTACACACAGTTGAACAGCAAGCAAAGTTCAACTGTGAAATCCCATATGTGTTCATAAGAAGCTAGCTAGCTGGGACCAAGTTTGGGTTCTCTGGTCATTTGCTTGGTTTGCTGGCTTTTCCTTCTATGTCCTGTGGTCTTTTGGTTCGGTCATTTATTGGGTGGAAAGATTTATTTATTTTGAATATTTTTACCCCACCTTTCTCCTTGGAGAAGGACCCAAAGCGGCTTACAGTAATGACAGACAATATACAGCCCAGAACATTTAAGACATATTCAGGTCAAATACAATCAGGAAGCACAGGTCAAAATGCAGATGGGTATTTTAAAGATAGCTCAATGAGTTGTGTGTCTAGCCGGGGAACCAGAGGTTGGGAGTTCAATTCCCCCTTGGTGCCTCTTGGGAGAAGAACCAGCCTGGGTGGCCTTGGGCCAGCTGCAGGAACCACTTCTGTGTATTCTTTACCAGGAAAACCCTGGAAAGAGTCACCATAAGTCAGACTTGATGGCACACAATTATCTGTTTATCACACTTTTCAGCTGATCACTAATCAGAGTTCTTTGCTGGGTGCCTAGTCTAAGTTAAGTGCCTTTCATAGTTGGAGTTTTGGAGAAGGTAGCCATGGTAATCTGTGCGAGAATTCCAGGCAAACTTAATTAAGGGTAGGAAAACTGCACTGTTCCAAGTTATTGCTGTACTTCAACACCCATCCTTCCTTGCCAGCAAAGCCAGCCCTGGGGGTTGATGGGCACTGTAGTCCAGCAATGTCTGAAAGGTTCCCTCTGGTTTTCTGCTATTCTGCCTCCTGCGGCTTCTCCAGACAGCCTTGGGCTTTGGGTTGGGGTTCTCAGAGGAGAGGCATCTCCCCCCAGCGAAGATGCCGAACCTCCCCTGGGGAACGGCACCACCAAGTTGGCTGTAGCCACGAGAAGCTTTGAGACCTACGACGGGGTCGGCTTCAGTGTCACGGCTTAGAGCGGCTGGATCAAAGGTTCGGAGGTCCTTTCCTAATCTTCTGTTTAAGGTTTCGGTCTGATTAGTGGACAGGCCTTTTTTTTTAAAAAAAGAAGAAGGCAGTGGTGTCTGCTCAACATGCCACCTACCTCGCTGCGTTTTGGGCCTTGTCTGTAGCTTTTATCAGAGCAGTGACCCATTGATAGACATCCCAGACAATGGGATTAATCGATGAAGCTTGTGGGTGACTGAGTCAAAGGTTGTGAAACCAAAAAGGAGTGGTTTGAATAAATAAATAAATAAATAAATAAATAAATAAATAAATAAATAAATAAATAAATAAATAAATAAATAAATAACCCTAAAGCTTTATATTTGCAAAACAGCCTCAGTGGCACTTGACACTGTCTGTTGATCCTTCCCTGCTTCATAGATCAAGCCCTGGGAATTCTGCTGTATTACTGATAATCCCATTACTGGGAATACATCCCATGAGCCCCTATCATCGGCGATGCAGGCCAAAGCTGTTGTGAGATGAAATCTGACCTAAGGAGGCCCACAAGTTCCCAAGTGGCGGACAGTGGTTGGCTAGTGGACTACAAGTTCCATCAGACCGAGCCAGATACGGAGCCCACACTAAGGAAGGGGGATAGTGGCCATCCCACTGCCTCTGGAAGGCCTCAGGCGTCTCTGCCATAGATAAATTCATGGCGCAAAGCCTGTTCATGGAGCCTAGTTGTGCTGGCTTTACTGAGCCTCCATACTCGGAAGCAGTCTACCTTAGCAGTCTTGCTAGCTGGGAGCATGAGCACAGGGGAAGGGGGCTTTTTTACACTCAGTTTGTGGGTTTCCCACAGGTCCCTGTAAGGATGTTGTCACAGAATATGGATCGCAGTCCTAGCCTGGGATTCTGTCTCAGGCATGGGGGATATTGAGTTTTGGCCTCCAGCTCACATCATCCCCCACCTTGGGCGATGCCTAATGGGAAGTGCGCTGGAATCCCATGGATACTTCTTTTTATTTTTATTCTGAAGGGAGGAAAGAGATTCATTTCTGTGACACGAAGAGGTCACCACCTCAAGGTCCTGCTTCAAACCTGTGACCCTTTTTTCAACGACATTTCAAGTTGACTTCTGGAAATTTTTGCTTTGTCCCCCCCCCCCCCCCGGCTCTGTCTTTTCCTGGGATGAAAGCCAGGAGGTCCTGTTTGATGTCCTAAGCTATCAGCAAAGAAAATCCTACAACAGATAGCTGGCCTACGCTAGCTTAGAATTTAACTTTCCTCTTTTCAAAAACAAAATTAAAAGCAACACACACACACACACAATTGAATCTAGTTTTTCCCCCCCACCCACTTCTCTCTGGCATTCTATTTTTCCTCCTTGTTACTGTTCCACCATATTGACATTTTAAAACCCTTGCTTGGGAGCCTTCAGAAAGGGCTGCCAGCTGGTGACCCACCCACCCACACCCTGGGGAGGGAAAATCCCTTTGAGCTTTAGAGGCTGGGGTCAGGGATGCCTGCCCTGTTGAAATGTTCTCCATCTCCCATAATCCCCACCTAGCAGGAGTCTATCAACGTCCAAGGGCCTGCATGTTCCAGATCTGGAGTCCTGTGCCCAGTTCTGTGCACCTCAATTTAAAAAGGATGTTGACAACCTTGAACAGATCCAGAGGAGGGCGACCAAGATAATTGAGGGTCTGGAAGAAATGCCTTACGAGGAGTGGCTTAGGGAGCTGGGAATGTTTAGCCTTTCAGAAAGAAGGCTGAGGAGGGGTATGAGAGCTATGTTTAAATATTTGAAAGGATGTCATATCGAAGAGGGGACTGGTTTGTTTTCCATGGCTTCAGAGACTAGGACTCAGGGCAGTGAAAAGAACAGGAAAAGAGATTCCATTTGAACATTAGGAAGAACTTCATGATGGTTAAAGATGTTTGGCAGTGGAATATGCTGCCACAAAGGAGGATGGTAGCGTCTCCTTCTTTGGAGGTTTTTAAGCCAAGTCTGGATGACCATCTGTCAGGAGCACTGGGATGGGGGTTCCTGCATGGCAGGGGGCTGGATTGGATGGCCTTTGAGATCTTTTCCAACTCTATGATTCTATGAAGTCTGAATAATTGAATGAGTGGGTAAGTAAGTTGACAAATCCCAGCCCTGTAAAGGTTAACGAGACCAGCTCTTATTTCCTCCCTGTTGTCTCAGGAGTGCCACACCATGGGTTTAAAGTTGAAGAGCCGAACTGTGTCGCTTTACATTTGGCGGATGACATGACAAGTTGGCTACCGGGAGATGAGGTCCTGGTGGCCAGCACCAACTACTCCATGCACCAGGCAGAAGAGTTTAACCTGCTGCTTTGCCCCAAGTGTCGGCCCAACCAAGTGAAGATTGCTGGTAGGGACCAAACCAAGGTCTGCCCCAACTGTCCTTTGCAAAGAAAGGACTAGAATGCCTTCCATTTGCTTTCCCCCCATGCTTGGCAAAGTCAACAGAAAAACCTTGCCTGCATGGGAAATCCTGGTGGCATGATGAAGAAGCCGTCTTAGGATAATGATTATTGTAGAGTTGCAGAGCTGGAAGGGATCTTATGGATCAGTGGCTCCCAACCTTGGGTCCCCAGATGTTGTTCTTGGCCTACAGGTCCCAGAAATCCTGGCCAGCACAGTTGGCACTGAAGGCTTCTGGGAGTTTTAGTCCTGGAAGATCTGGGGACAAACCCTAGGTTGCAATCCATAGATATGGATTATTGAGTCCAGACCCCGTCAGAGATGCATAGTGGGGGAATTGAACTCCCAACCTCTGGCTTTGCAGCCAGATGCCTAAGCCCCTGAGCTATCCAGTGTAATACATTATCCATTAATAAATCACTGTTGTACTCAAGCCAGTTTCTCTCCCCCCCCCCCCAGTGTAAACAGAAGAGTCTAGAGAAAGCAAGATAAGTTGAGAACGACACCATCTGTTTTCCTTTTACTTGGGACCTCTTTAAGAAGCCCCCTGTCTCTTCATTAATTCTTCCAATCAACTCTGTTTTTTCCTGATGGCCCCCCCCCCGTGCATTGGTTAGTTTGGTGACTTCTGTATCATTCTGTTTGCATGAGAAATCGCAGCAGGCCAATACAATGGACCAATAATTAGACCCGTTTTTGTCTCCCATCTTCAAATATCTTCTGTAGACAAAAGGGCCTGTTAAGGACCTACCATGAGAAAATGTAATTGGGAGAAAGATTGTAAGAATACAGTGGTACCCCGACTTAATTGCAATTCGACTTAAGAGCTGAAAACTGTTGACATTTTAACTGCCGCCTTTCAAATTTTAGATACGGTCTGCTCGACTTACAAATATTTTGTTTATTTTTTTATTTTTTAACTTATTTTTTCAATTTTTTAGATAGGTACCCCAAGTTAAGAGTAGTTTGAGTTAAGAGCATGCGTTCAGAACGGATTAAATTTGTAAGTCGAGGTACCACTGTAATTTGTGGCAATGTCACTGCTCTCAGGGGTTCCTCTTTGACTGGTTGATTGCACATCGTGCGCATTGCGACTGACATCAGACTAGTTGTGGGAAGAAGAACCCTCCGGGTGAAGGGAGTACCACTTATGTCAATGGCTTCCAGTCTTGGGTAACCCAGATGTTCTTGGACTGTATCTCCCATTGTCCTCCGGATCAGGTTCAAGGTCCTGGTTTTGATTTTCAAAGCCCTCCACAGCCTGGGACCAGAGTACTTGGTGGAGCGTATCTCTCAAAGGTCAGCCGGGTCCAGACCCATGAGACTGGTGCAGGCGCACTCACTGAGGGTGGCCACACCCAGAGAGGCACGGAAATCGTGTACGCGAGACCACACCTTCTCTGTGGTGGGCCCCACGCTTTGGAATCATCTCCCCAGTGAGCTGTGCCTGACAGAGTCCCTGCCCGCTTTTAAGAAGGCCTTGAAGACCCACCTCTTTAGAGAGGCTTTTGGCGACTTTTTCAGTTAGTTTGGCAATTCTTTTTTAATTTTATTTTAACGCACGGGTCTTGCCGCCATCTTGCCTTCCCGCATTACTTATGCCTTGCCTTGCCTTTCTGTTTTGTGTTTTTTTACCTGTTTTTATTGTTGTAAGCCGCCCAGAGTTCCCACTGGGAAGATGGACGGGACACAAGATAAACAAACAAACAAACAAACAAACAAACAAACAAACAAACAAACAAACAAACAAACAAACAAACAAACAAACAAACAAACAAACAAACAAACAAACAAACAAACAAACAA
>JAHTLZ010000252.1:12737297-12764314 GCA_023846285.1 Phrynocephalus versicolor | reverse complement strand
ATGATGATGATGATGATGATGATGATGATGATGATGATGATGATGATGATGATGATGATGATGGAGGAGGAGGAGGAGGAGAAGAAGAAGAAGAAGAAGAAGAAGATGATGATGATGATGATATGGACAGGGTTACACCTTTAAATGATCACAGCTCTTTTAGGGTCTTCAAAGCCCTAAATCCTGAGCAACAGTTGCTCTTCGTAGGGCCATCCGTGCTCTTCTGAAGGATCCCCCTCCTGACTTTACAGAGTCTTTGTTCCCTCCATCTTTCTCCGTGAGACCAAGTTGCAAATGGAAGCTTTCAAAAGACATTTCACCAGAGCTGTGGGTGAGTGTCTGCAGGATGCCAAGTTGGCAAATGTCAACAAGACACATGGTGAATGTCAACAGTGCAATTAATTTTTTAAAAAGACCAAGAACATGAAATATTAGGTCTGTTTCGTCAGCAGTTTGCAAGCGGATATAAACAGAACTAAACCAGAACTTTTTTTAAAAAAAAATAGAAAAAAAAACACCATGAGAGGCACAGTGCGTGGATTGTTGAAGGACAGCAATGTGGTAAGAGCAGGAGGCAGACTGGAGGTTCTCTCATCCAAAATCTATGTTCTCCCCTCCTTCCTCTTTCTGAAATTTCAGTGTAGGTTTTGGAGATGTCACTGTGTGATGTGGTAACCTTGCCGTTGTTCGTACTAAGCCCAGCTTCTTCAGAGGCAAATATTTGGGCATTGGAAAACAGAAATGCGAACGGGTTTTCTGATAATAAAAAGTGGAAAAACTAAAGGAGGGGGAAAAACCCATCCAAGAACGTCAGGTGAGTTGACCTATATTGCTAAAACAGACAGCAAACAGGAGTTTAGCCTTATCTTTGGATTTTATTTTCCTTCTTAAATTTGGAATCATTTCTCTGGAGACAACACTGAATCAAACAAACAGAATTCTGTCTGCCTAGAAGAATGCTACAGGGTTTTTTTCCAATTAGTTTTACTACCTTAAAGAACAACAATAAAACAGACCCAACTTGGGTCTTTAACAGCAGCTAGTTAGACCCAGCAGATAGCAGCTAAGGACTTTTTTCAGCCTGGGTGGAAAAGATAAAAGAGGTCTTAACTTAAGTGGTAGAATACTGAAGCACCTTCTCTTAAGAGGAGGAAAATCAAGACAGCGTTAAAACCTCTTCTGGCATTTCAAGACTCCAAATTTCCATTTGGCATCTTAAGAGAGAAGTTGACCTTACTCGTTGGAAAGTTTAGTTTTTTTATCTTCACCCTGTCTTTCTGCAGTGGGTTAGTGGTAAATTCAGAAGTGCAGGCTCTCATCATGATGATCTGAAAGGACCATATGCCATCCTGAATAACAGAAGTCCAAAAACCTGCAGGCTGCCAGATCCATCTGTATAAACAAAAGATTAGCAGGCCTTTTGTAAAGCAAATGGCTCTTAATTGCCCATTCTAGACTAAAGCTCTTTCAAATGCTTAGCATTAGTGGGGGTGGGTGGGGGTGGAATATTACAACACTATGCTGTTCCTGGGTAAATTCTCTTCCCTCTCAGCTGTGTTTAGAAGAAAGAGGGTAGTTAGGGTAGGTTAACAGGCAGTCCCTGCAGCTCACAAAGTCCTGGGGCTCCACTACATCATCATGTGCCTGTTTGTCCTGTTTGTTTCTATTTACGCTTCCCTCAAAAGCACTGTTGAAAGATCATACAGCCACAAACAAGGCCACCTAGGCTGGCCCTTCCTCACTGGAGTCACAGCAGGGAACCGAAAGTTGAGCTTTAAAAGTTAAAAAGGATGTTGACAACCTCGAGTGGATCCAGTTGAGGGCAACCAGAATGGTTGAAGGTCTGGAAGAAACGTCTTCTGAGGAACGGCTTAGGGAACTGGGAATGTTTAGCCTTTCAAAAAGAAGGCTGAGGGGGGATATGATAGCTATGTTTAAATATTTGAAAGGATGTCACGTTGAAGAGGGAACAGGTTTGTTTTCCATGGCTTCAGAGACTAGGACGCGGGGCAATGGTTTCAAACTACAGGAAAAGAGATTCCGTTTGAACATTAGGAAGAACTTCATGACGGTTAGAGCTGTCCGGCAGTGGAAGATGCTGTCCCAAAGGAGGGTGGTGGAGTCTCCTTCTTTGGAGGTTTTTAAGCAGAGGCTAGATAGCCATCTGTCACAGGAGTCCTGTGATGGGGGTTCCTGCATGGCAGGGGGTTGGACTAGATGGCCCTTAAGGTCACTTCCAACTCTATGATTCTATGATTCTAGACACCTCCATAGAAACAAGCACCTATGAATGAGCTTCCAGTCTGGATGCTTAAGTTAATGGTGCTTCAGCCCCTGGAAAAGCAGAAGGCAAAAGGGTGTGGGTTTCCAATCATGCTCTGAACAACACATCCACCACGTTTTACAAGGGTGGGGGAAGAATGCGGACACCGTGTTCTAGATCCTAAATGCCAAAACCAGATTCAAAACATACGCCTTTGCCTCTCTGCCAGACTCTCCAAAAAATCCCATTGCCCTCTGGTTTTCTTTGCTTTTTCAAAGACCATGCCAGTGTTGAATAAATGCAAATGTTGAAGTTTGCACGGCTGAGGCGGCTGCAGCACCTGTGAACAGACGACCTGCAGAGCAGTTGAGCGCCCACCCAACCTCCAACCCTGTTGTATAGCATTCTCCGGGTGCTAAACGCTGCTTTCTTTTTAAATTACACAAATTGCTTGTTGTATATTTCTAATTGGTACCTTTGGCACATGTTGTTGGGCACTGGGTAATGTTTAAAAATTAATTTAATCTAATTTAGCTGATTTTTTTCTATTTGCAAACATGACCACATTTGGGATCTTAGCTCTCCCAAAGTTCGGGGCGGGGGAAGCAGCCAAATAAAAGCAGAATGTTTAGAATGTAGAGGAGTGGGTCATATTAATAGAACAATTTGATATGAATGCTCTCGAGACACTGCTCTTTACAACCTCTGCAAATCGTTATCTGCGGCGTTGGATGTTGGCAAGAGCTAAAGGAAATGAGAAGCTTTAAAAAAATTCATCCTCAATTTTTAAAAAAGCAGAAACCAATTTTGGAAGGGTCAAAAGGCTGCATTTTTGTAATGTTCCAATCTCCTCAGGGAATGAACATCCCCCACCCCCACCTGCCCCAATCACCAATATTTTTGGCAGAGGGATTCCGGTGCAAAGGTTCTGAGGGTGAATGGTGTCCCTCTTAATGTGTTAAGTGCAGATTTCTGAAGTGCGTCACAGAGCTGGTTTCGTTGTGTTTGTCTGGTCTGAGCTTTGGTTCGTGCTCATCGTTAACTGTGCTGCATCCAGTTGTTATTTCAGAAAGAGGCATATTAAAAACCAAGAGGGCCTTGAATTGGGCTGCTTTAAGGGCCCTTCCTTGCAGACTTTGTCTCCAGAAATACGACTGTCTCAATCCAACGATTGGCATGTCCTTGTTGGCAGTGTCTTGCTGTCTCTGTTTTGGTTGCCCAGGCGGCCATTGATTTTTCAGATGGTCAGCACTTTTGGGCAACGGTGGAAGGTGCTGCTCTTAGGGCAGACTTCAGTTCTGAACAATGTGTCGTTGTGCCCTTCTGCTCTGAACAGAAGGTAGGTTTGGTGAGTCATGGTGATTTGGGACATGAAACAGAAATACATTTGCAAGGAAAGCTATTTTTCCCTCTTAAAAAAAAAACACATACAAAGCCTTCCAGAATATGTCCTGGAAAGACTTTTCCAGTTCTTAGGCATTCTGGGAAGCCATTCGCTGGAAAGGTGACACAGTCTGTGTTTTTCTGAGCTGAAGTTTTAGAACTTAGTTGTTGGCCGTGGCCAAGGGTTTAGGGTTAGGGTTAGGGTTAGGGTTAGGGTTAGGGTTAAGGTTTGTTTCAAGTCAGACTTAAACTGCACCAGTGTCTCAGCTTGGATTTAACCCTAACCCTAACCCAGGCTTCTTCTTTTTTTTTTATTTTTTATTTTTTATTTTAATAACCTTTATTAAATTTATACAATAAATTTACTCGTGACACATATCAATGAGGTAATCTTTAACCCATTTACATCCATATACATATACTGTACATTCATATACATATACAGAATCATCATTCTGTACAATGCATTCTGGCGCACCTACATTGGCTGCCCGTTGCTCTCCGGATAAGGTTCAAGGTCTTGGTTTTGGTTTTCAAAACCCTCCACGGCTTGGGACCTGCATACCTGGCTGAGTGGATCCCCCAGAGATCAACTGAGGCCAGACCCACTCGATCATCGCAGGCGCGCTCACTCAGGGTGGCCTCTCCGAGAGAGGTGCGGAAGTCGGTAACCTGTAACCGCACCTTCTTGGTTGTTGGCCCCTCTCTATGGAACCAACCCTTAATAGGCACTTTCTGGTTTAGGATTCTTTTTTAATGACTTGGACTCGACTCACCACTCAGATCCCAACCACCTTTTTTTCCTGCGGTGGGGGGAAGCTTATTATTAATAGGGACTCAACCTTAGGGGTTGGACTCAGATGACCTTAGAGGCCCCTTCCAACCCTGTGATTCTCTGATTCTCTCTATGACTTTTGTCTCAAGTCCCGGGACCCAAGACTCGGATTTGGCACTTGGTATCGATTGCTTGGACTTTAGACTCAAGGCTCCAAGAGTTGCCTGCCTCCCTGATAACTTGATCCATGCTTTGGATTGGGTCCTGAAGGTGCTCCCTCACGACCATTCCTTAGGCTGCTTTCACATGACCACTAAAATCTTCAGCAAACTTTGATCTGGATCGCCCCCTGCCCCCTGGAGCAGTCACACGATTGATGTCGTGGTTTGGGTGGTCCCATGGTCACGTTTTGAAAATCCCCCACCGTTGTGATCCCACAACTGAGAACTGCAGCAAAGACACCACAATAGGGGCAAAAAGGTTTTGGTGCAGATTTTCCGTGTTCCCACGGACTCGAGTAATGGTTTAAAATCCGCATCAGGAGAGCGACAAGGATTTTAACACCTCGAGACCCAGAGGCGTAGCTAGGATTGGGAGTGCCTGGGGACAAGGTTCATTTTTGCACCCTTCCTGCTGTCCCCCCATCACACCCACCCAGCAATGGGGGCTGTACCCTGTGAGTGTGGGGTGGGTGCATGTGTACACGGACAGACGGGCGTGTGTGTGCGTGTGTGTGCGTGTGTGTGCGTGTGTGCATGCACATGCTTTACACTTCTCCGATCAAGGTAAGGAAGAAGAGGAGGAGGATGCCGCGGCCACTGCGCTCCTGCCTGCCTGCCTGCCTGCCTCGCCACTCACTGGCACGAGGCGGCGGAGGAGGTGCCGTCACCAAGCCTTAGTGGGAAGGAGGACTGCTGGGCAGCGGGAGGGTGCACGGCTTCCTCCTCCTGCTCCCCCTCCAGGCGCCCCCAGAATGCTGCACCCGAGGGCAAATGCACCCTTCTGCGCCCCCCCCCCCAAGATACGCCCCTGTTGAGACCAGGTACTTGTAAAATGTGCTGGGTCACACTTAAGTGGGTGTGGTTGCACCTTTTTTTTTAAAGTCCGCTGCTCATGGGAAAGCGAATTTATGCTCTGCATCTGCGAGCACTTTGCAACGGATTTTAGTGGTCATGTGAAAGCAGCCGTATAGCTATAAATTTGTTATTACACCAATCCAACCACCAGACATTTTCAGTGTTGTGCCTTTGAAACCAGGCTGTGTCCTTTTTTTTTTTTTAACCTTTTGGACAAAGGGGACGGATGCAAACAGTTTGAAAACCAGGAACGCACCTTCCCTTCCCTTGTGCTTTGCTTGTGTGGCTTGCGGTGCTCAGTTACGTATGCGGCTTCAGCCACTTCCTTAACATATGGTGTCGCGCAGGGATGTGTTTATGTGTCCCTCGCCTTCCTGGCGAAATGTTGGTGCTTCTGGGACACAGATGGCCATAAAGAGCAGGCTAATCATAGTAACAGCAGCACATGTTTGGAAAGCACACGCCTGTTGTGAATTTTCAACAAAAATATTCTTTAAAAAAAAATTAAGGCACTCTTTGGCTAAATAGGAGGGCAGTGGAAGGGTCTGCAGGAATCTGGAGAGGAAAATGTACATGTGTTTTTCGGCATTGTGAAACCAGGACCGTTCGTAACTGTCAGCCTCGGAGCTAAAAATAGTAGTCCAGGTTGTCCGTTTCTCTGACCCTTCTCTGTGTGCCAGAAGGCAGAGGAGAATTCTTGCACTTTGCACCTTTTGAGGTGGGAGCGGGGAAAGAGCGGGTTTTGAGCACTAGATAGTTCACCCCCAGTTATGCAAATGGCTTGTTTACTGGCCTGTGTGGTTTTATGGTGCTGTTTTACTTGTGATGACATGTTGTAACTCTCTCCCTTTTAAAAAAAAATCTGCTCGGTACAGGGTTTTGATTGATTTTAATCTATTTTAAAAACACACACACACACACACAGTTTTGGCTTCGACCCAAGTGGAATTCCAAGATCCAAACAGCAAAACTGAGCTTTTTCATACCCTTACCCTTGCATTGTTTAACTTCCATGAGAAGAATGAAACTTCTATATGTAACGTTAAGTTCCATGGAAAGATTTTGAAAGAACAGACCAATGGCTCAGAGAATATGGGGTATTCCAGGCAGCCAGTTATGCCGGTGGTGGGTGGACCATCATCGGAGAGAATGGCTATCAAAGAGCGAGCTTGGCGTTGTAGGTAAAAGTGTTAGATTGGGAAGAGGGAGGCAAGGTGCTAGTCCTTATTGAGGCATTTAGTATTTATTATATTTATACCCTGCCTATCTGGCCATCTGGCATGACTGTGGCCTATCTCCTTTTCACTGTCTCTTGCTGTCTCTTTTCACTGTCTCTACACTCCTTTGTGGTTTTCATAACCTTAGTACTGCAAAGCTGGAAGGGACATTATGGACCATGGAGTCCAGACCCTCTCAAGGAGGTTAGCAAAAGGAATGCAAAATCCCTTCCATCTACTTTGCTTTTCTTCTTTATGCAGAGAGGCAGGTAATTCAAGGCCAGCGCATACTTGGCTTTGTGCTAAGTCCAGCAAAAGCTCATTTGTCACTAAGACATATCAAATCAAGTCCAGAAGTCACTGGAGGGGGGGGGGGCTTTCCCCATTTCCAGTCCTCTGTGAAAACAATCCATCCTCCTGGTTGTAATGGCTGAGCGTCAGTCGTGGCTGGATGGAAGCAGCAGGTGTGCCTCTCGCTATCCCTCATGCTGTTGCTTCATCATTAGAGATGGGCACGACTTAGCGCAATTTTCGTTTTCGTTTTCGTTTTTCGTTTTCGTTACGTAACGAAACGAAAAACGAAAAACGGTTCAAAAATGGAACGAAAACGGAAACGAAACAACTAATTTTGAGCCGGTTTTCGTTTTTCGTTACTGGAAAAGCACTCAATGGAGCTAAATGGGGAGAAACGAAAAAAATTTCGTTTTTGTTTTTGTTTTTCGTTTTCGTTACGGAACGAAACGAAAATGAAAAATTTTGAAAATTAGCTCACGAAAACGGAAACAAACGAAACGGACCCCTAGCCGAAAACGAAAACGAAAACGAAAAAATTTTCTGAGTTGTGCCCATCTCTATTCATCATCATCTTTTTCTTCATCTGTTATTTTGGCTATTACATCTGCAAGCATCGCAGGGACCCCAAACACGCTTGCCTTCCAAGAACGAAAGCCCTGTTGGATCTAGTTGGGAAGGTGGAGAAATCTCTGTTGCATAATCTCTTAATTCTGTTCTCCTTTTTATGGCCACATGATGAAGCATTCTGGAGAACCCTAAATCTGACACCCTGTTTCTGTGACTTTTCGACTTAGCTTAAGCAGGCAGTAGCTTTTGGATGAATGGTGGGTTTTTAAGAATCTCCTGAGCATCTGGGGATCCTCTCTCCAAAAGACCCTTGATAGGTGGAGGGGATTTGGGGGGGGGGTATTCAGAGCCAAGTGTGACCCCTAAACTGCTCAGTTCTATTGCAAATTCAGAAATCACTGGAGTCCCCCCACCCCAGATTATTCAAGTGAGGTTCTCCCATCACTTGGAGTGGCCAGGAGTAGAGATGGGCACAAAATGGGAAAATAATGTTTCGTTTTGTTTCGTGCTCACCTGTTTTGTTTTGCTTTGTTTTGTTTCGGTTCTTACAATTTTTTTTTTTTTTTTGCCATGCTGTCAATGGCTGGAGACCTTTAAACCTGGCCCACTCAGTACAAGGGGATCCCCCTGGTGCCGACTAGGCCAGGGCTTTAGCCATTGACAGCTTGGCAGGAGCCCAAAAATGATGGAATGAAACAGTTCATTTCAATGGGAAAACAACCGTTTCGTTTCGTCTATAACGAAATGCTGCTTCCTCGTTTTGTTTCATTTCATTATGCTTCGTTATGTAACAGAACGACAAAACAGCATTTCGTTTTTCATTTCCTGCCCAGGAATCAACCCCAATGTCCCTCCAACAGAAAGAGAAAGATCCTTCTACCATGAATCTCCCAAATTTCAGTTGCACAAAATTGTTACCCTTCTACCATTTCTTTAAGGCTGTCTCCCGGTCTTCAATTTTAAGAGTGTAATTGCTAGGTTAGCTCAGATAAAAGGGAGAAAAGCCAGGCGTGGGGTGGGGGAGGGAGGGGAGAGACACATTTTTGTTTGCTTGGCATTCTCACGGTGACCAGAACTTGACATTTCACCGATCCTTTGTGCATTCAGAGCTTTGGTCTCCCCCCGCCCCCACAATCTAGAACAGCCATGTCCAAACTTCGGCCCTCTAGATGTTTTGGACCACAACTCTCATAGTCCTTTGCCATTTGAAATACAGGCTTGGAATTCTGGGAGTTGTGATCCAAAACATCAGGAGGGCTGAAGTTTGGACATGCCTGATGTAGATTGTCAGAGAATGAGAAAAGCTACAGCTGTGATTTCCATAGTTGTGGAACTTGTGGTGTCAATAAATTTCCATAGTTGGGGTGTGGAAGCACCCATTTTTGAAACAGGTGCCTCCGAGGGATCAGGAAGGAGTTTCAGGCCTGTGGACAGCTGGATGCATCCTGACTGTCTGTCCCCTGTCAGGTGCTGACGGTGTGAACTGGCCATTATGGCCAGAATGTCCTGTGAACAAAGAGCTGCTCCAAATCCCATCCTGGGAGCAACTTTCTGAGTGCAGCTCCTTGTGTCGGTGCTGAGGGCACTGTCTACCGGTATGTCCAAAGAGGAGGTTATTGGCAGAGAGTCAGGGGAAATATTTTAAAGGGGAAAAATGTGTGAGGGTATAATTCCAAAAATGAACCTCGCGAGTACCAAACATCTCTCGGTGGGCACAATATATTATCTGATTGTCCTGGTGGCAGAAGAGAAAATCAAGAAAAGGTACAATGGAATGGAAAGGGCACTGTCAACTAGAACAACATCCTATAGGAGTGTAAGGTATTTAGATCACCAGGAGCATCCTTTATTTCAGTCCCACCACCTTCACAGGTGCGTTTAGTAGGGAGAGGGCCTTCTCTGTGGCTCCTGCTAGAGCAGTGGTTCTCAACCTGTGGGTCCCCAGATGTTCCTGGACTGCAACTCCCAGAAGCCTCCACCACTTGCTGTGCTAGAAGAGGTTTCTAGGAGTTGCAGTCCAGGAACATCTGGAGACCCACAGGTTGAGAACTACTGTCCTAGACTTTGGAACTCCCTCCAACTGGAGGCCCACCTGGCTCCATCTTTGCTTTCCTCCTGCGTGCAAGCAAAGACCTTTCTCTACAGGCTAGATTTCCCTCGGTGACGGACTGCCTGAGTGGGGTTTCCAAAAGGATTATTGTGTCTTCTTGGTTTGAATGCATTTTATTTTTTGGTGCTGCTTGCGTTTACGGAATTTTAGTATGGCTTTTGTTTGATCCTTTTCTGTATTTGTATACTGACTGTTTTCAGCTTTAAATATTGTCTTTCAGTGATGCAAGCTGCCTTGAGGAAGGTTGCTAGCTAGCTTGGTTGGTTTTCTAGCAGATTTGTCTTTGTTTCCAGAAATTGGTTGTGGAAGAGACTTTGTGAAAAGTGTTTATTAGAGATGGGCGTTTCATTTCAGAAGGGAACTGGTTCCGAAATGAAACATGCCAGCACTGGTGGCGCTTGGAACCCAGAGCCACTCTGTGGAACAAAATCAACCACTGTCTTATCTTGCTGTAGTTCGCACTGGGTGAAACTCCAACCAGGGAGCAGCCTCCAATGCGTCATATTTTCATCTCCCTGGCGCTGGCCAGTAAGACAGGGAGGAGGGATGATGCATGTCCTTGCACAGCTCCTGATTGGCCAGCACCAGGGAGATGGAAAGATGATGCAGCAGAGGCTACTTCCTGGTTAGAATTTTGCTCATTGCGAGCTGCAAAGAGATAAGACAGTGGCTGATTTTGTTCCGCAGAGTGGGTCTGGGTTCCAAGCGCCATCTGTGCTGGCATGTTTCATTTTGTTCCATAGAGTGGGACTGGATTCTGAGCTCCAGATGTGTGGGCATGTTTCATTTTGGAACCAGTATCCTTCCAAAATGAAACACCCATCTCTAGTGCTTATTCGTCATGTGGATAATCTTTGCGAAAACCTAGCTGAGCATCCTGAAACAACCAACCCCATGTGTGAATTCAAGGTGGTTTTTTGCTCTTTACAATTACAGGTTGCGGTCACAAGTACACCTTCTGTTAGTTTTGTTCAGGTTCAGATTCAGTCTCTAAGGAGAGCAGATATGGAGAACTACGTAAGGCTCGCATTTGTCAAGGTATATGTGCAATTGGGATAGAGCAAATGCTCATAAATATTCTTGCCCTCAATGAAAAAAAAAAGGGACAACCACCCCAAGAGACCCTAACTTTGTAATCAGCAAAAGTGCTGACACAAAACACCAGCAAGAAGTGTGCATTTTCTGGAAAATACCTTGTTTTTGTGCAAAACACAGAATTTATGCAAAAAAGCGAATTGTCATGAAAAAGTGCCAAAATAGTACAAACCCCTCATAATCTTGCTTAAAGGGAAAATTTTTTTTTTAAAAAATAAATGTTTTGTGAGCATGATGGGGTTCTGGACATTGCAGTCCAAGAAATTGGGAACTGCAGGCATAGGGCTCATCCTGACTTTTCCTTTCATTGCAGGTGTACGACAAAACCTTCTTTTTCCACAGCTGGGGGATCTTCTTCCTGGTTCTGGATGCCTGCTCCGGTACAGGCATGAGTCAGCAACACTTTGGTATAACCACACTTTGGAGAAATGCCAGTGCAATATCTACTTATGTTGAAACATCTATAAAAGACAGGTGAGTCTCAGCTGAGCGACTAACAGGTGGCAGAGAGAAAGCGGGGGAAGATAAAATGTCTCCCTTGAAGAAGGTCCCTGCTCCCTGCTCTCCACCCCCCAAAAAGCTAACATGTTTTTAAAACAACAACCCAATCTCTGCATTTGTAAGAAAATGGCCATCCCTCTCAGGGATCGTGGCTGAGAGTTCAATTTCCAACTGCGCCTCCTGGACGGGCTCCTTCCACCTCAAATATTTATGACTATTCTATCATCTTCATCATCACTGGGATGGAAGGGCAACGTGGTGGTGCTGGCTGCAACGTGGAAGTTATTTTTAATTTTGAAGCTGTCCAGTAACCAGGAGACCAGTCGCCGTAGCTGTCACTGTCCTTATTATTGTAATTTTCATTAGGAGGGATAACTTTTTCTTGCTTCTGTTGCTTTGACCGGTTTTCTAAGCCTCAAAGCCCTGCAACTTTTCAGTTTCCTGGCAGCCCGCGACACCTTTTCCATTTCTGAAACTTGGCCTATTTATTTTTGCCAGGTTCTGCCTCTCTTGTGTTTTTAAAGTGCTATATTAAAATCAGAAGTGCTGTTAGATTTTCCAATAAAATTTGGTCCATCCCTGTCCTTCCTCTGCTCTCCTGTTTTCTTTTTTAAACAAGTGAATGATTGGACTTCTCCCTCTTCCAAGCATGGCTTTTGCCCCGCTTCTTCTTTTGACTCCTATGTATTTTCAGTGGAAGAGTTGGCTGTGTTCTGTTTTGCATCTGCTTCACATTCCTTGTGGTTTTTTTCCGTCACCACATAAACATAGGAACAACAAGAGATTTATAGACAAAAGGCTGGGCTCCCGGCAAAAGCAGGTCAAATGCCCCAAAAACAGAATTTCCTGCCAATACATTCCAGAGCAGTCCATGAGCACCGAGACCCCAAATGCTCTACCATGACGGCATTGCATTATATAAACCAGTGCTTCCCCCACCTTGGCTCCCCAGATGTTTGTGGACTGTGACTCCCAGAAATATGGCTTAACACAGCTAGTGGTGAAAGCTTCTGGGAGTTTGAGTCCAAGAACATCTGAAGACCCAATGTTGGAATCGTTGATAATAAATCATCATGGATTTTCACTTTGTAAGCACTGCTTATGAATTGGTGGGTGGACTGGAGGGAGGGAGGGAGGAATGGATGGATGGATGGATGGATGGATGGATGGATGGATGGATGGATGGATAGATGGATGGATGGATGGATGGATGGACAAGCAGGCAGGCAGAGAGATGGATGGGTGGGTGGATGGATGAATGAGTATATAGGCGGGCAGGCAAGGAGATGGATCAATGGATGGATGGATGGATGGATGGATGGAATGAGAGTAGATAAAGATTGAGAGAAATAAAGTGGGAACCCTTCTTCTACTCCAGGTCCCATTCTCCTCCTTGTCTCTGTCTTCCAGATCAATTGTCCATGTGTGTACTCAAGGTCTTGGAGAGGAAATGCCAGCTGACAAAATGTCTGTATTTACAAGGCTGGGTACAACAAAGGCTGTTGTCTTCCATGGAAAAGGTGACTTTATGACTCATATTTCTTTTCGCATGGCATAAGGTGGATATTTTATAATGTGTGGGCTGTGCCAATCACCTGTCTGCCTTTTATGGATGCTGTTCCTCCAACGTCCTCCCAATGTTGCCTTGATCTAAATTACTTGTGAGTATATTTATGGCTGTGCATAAGAATATTTATTCCTCTTTGGAGGTTGAGACACGAGCAGCATTGGTGGCTCTGTAGTGTTTGCTGAAGGACAACCCTATCATTTAGTAGAGGAAGGCAACAGCTGTCTGTATAAACAGAAGCTTATATATAGACAGGGAACCAAAACAAGGGCTGGAATCCTTAAATCCCCCACATAGCAAGTGAAAGCTAGATTAGCCCGACTGCAGTGGTAGCGAACCTTCAGCACTCCAGATGTTTTGGACCACAACTCCCAGAATTCTGAGCCTAGATGGCCAGTGACAAAGGACTGTGGGAGTTGTGGTCCAAAACATCTGGAGTGCCAAATGGTCACCACCACTGCCCTAGTGAAATCAATGGAACTGTATTTCAATTCATTTAAACATTATAGCTTGCCTGACATCATAGGAACTCGGGGTGAGTTATAGAACCAGAGGACATGACGCATCAAATCCTCACTGATCTCAGCCAGTAAAAGCATTATACAACAAGGATAAAAACACACAATAAGACACAACTGTCAGTGCAAAAGTAACCCAAAGGAACCCTTCATTAATGGTAAAAGCCGACGTGGTAGCACAGCTTAACTATTTATTAATTGGTTATATTTTTGTTTTCTCTCTATCTTGGCCTTCTATTGCTATATATGACTGTATGGGGATTCTATGCCTTAAATGTTTTTAGTCCATTTAAATTGATGGCTATTCTTTCACTCTTGACATTTTATGTATTTTAGCCTGATATTTATTATTTGTACATGCTCTTTGTGCTGGAATCTAGTCCATAATACTCTGTGACAGCTCAAGCACCCAATGAGGCTTAAAATTCATTGGCTGGCCTGGTCCTGTGGTCTTAGGTTGCCTTCCTTCACAGGGTTGCAGAGAAGTTAAAAGTAAGGCAAGGGGTAGCTGTATATGTCAGCATGAGTTTGTTAAAGAGGAAAGCTAGGACTGTAAGGAGGATGTGGATTAAAAAGTGAACTTGGTTTAGCAACTTTGAAACGGGCTTTGTCCCAACTGCTGGGCAGATGCACCACCACTAGCGGTTGATGGTCATAGCAACAAAGCTGCTATGTCTCAAGTTTTTAAAAAAGGCATTTCTTCTTCTTCTTCTTGAAAATTTGGATGCAAGATTTCGGTGCTGAATGCAAGGGGAAGTAGCTGTGTGAAATCATCTTGAGCATGCACCCTCTTTGTTGCCGGCGGCATGCTTGAGTTTGTGTGTGTGTGTGTGTGTGTGTGTGTGTGTGTGTGTGTGTGAGAGAGAGAGAGAGAGAGAGAGAGAGAGAGAGAGAGAGAGAGCATTTCCCAATTCCTTAGCTGCAGTCGGAAATTCGGTCCTTATGGAAACAAATGTTCTGTGGGCAAATAGGCAAAAGGTACCTGAGTCTTTCGTCTTAGGCGCTACCATCGCCCAGTACTGTTCAGGATGGCAACCCCATGTGGTGGTCAGTGGTCACCTTTCCCGAGAGGCATTTGGCAGGGGGAACTCTTTTCTTGCCCCTCTTTGTGGCGACAACAAGGTTCCTTTCCAGCTGGTCCTTCTGCCGGTGCTTGTTGAGGCTGGTCCCCTGGAGCTGTTTTGGCCAGGCGCTCCCTTCCAAACCCAATGGAACAGATAATTTTAGAGAGCTCTGTCTGGACAGTCTTGGCTGCCCTGCGCTTTGGACGCCAGAGGCCAGAAGTGGTTTCGTTGAAATAATGACTCCTGTGTGTTGTTTTTTTCTGACGAATTGGTGGCGCTTCCGTTATTCCAGATCCTCAGCCAGAGGGATAAAGATGACCCTGCTGGTGAGGGACAAATCGCCTCCTGGTGCTTAAGTACAATTCGGGCACCGGCTTCTCCCTGTTGGAAGTTCTCCATCAGTGGAAGGAGATGATGGCCCATGGTAGACTTTTTAAATTGTTCCTTGTATAGCTGAGAAACAAACCAGATGGGGTGCCCAAGCTCACATGTAGAAGCGCCAAGCATATTTTTCTTCCTGTGATGCAGTGCTTCAACAATCAGGGTGGTATATTCAGCCCCTGTTGATATTCTAGGGCAGTGATGGCGAACGTTCGGCACTCCAGATGTTTTGGACTACAACTCCCAGAATTCCAAGCCTGTGTTGCCATTGACAAAGGACTGTGGGAGCTGTGGTCCAAAACATCTGGAGTGCTGAAGGTTTGCCACCACTGTTCTAGGAACACATCGGACAGCTGAGCTCACTGGCATGCAAGGCACAGAGGTAAGACCAGGTACGTGGCCACGAGAAACAGATGCCTCTCATTATATAAGGAACTGTGGCTTCTAATTACACATGACAATAGGACCTGCATATCCACTGATTCATTAACCACTGATTCGGTTATCCATGGTTGGCAGAGGAAAAAATGAAATAAATAATTCAGCAGCTGCAAAGCAAGCTACTGTCACAAAACAGCAGTCGTAAAGCAAGCTACTATCACATAATAGCAGTTTTTTGGCGTTCTCTCTTATCCACTGTTTTCCTTATCCACGGGAAGGCCTAGAACCAATCCCCAGCAGATACCAAGGTCCTACTGAACCTGGATCATCAAACTGCCTCTGGCTACTGGATCCAGTCCCAGGAGCCACCTTTTCCAAGGACCTCCAGTAAGACCAGAGGATGCTGAACTAGTCCTATCTTTCATGGTGGATTTTTCTGGCCTGTCTTCCAAAGGCAGCACAGGGCTGAAGCAGATGCTCAGATGAGTGCCTTCTAGAGGAACTGGACCATTCCAAGGACTTCTGGAACCAGGTCCTTGTCGCTACCCTGCAGTAATCAGTTTGAAGGACTAGACGGTTTATAAACAGGGCACAGCTTCGGTTTCAAATAGATATTGCTTTAGTGTCCAGGGAAAACTATCTCCTACTGAGACACTTCATTCCATAAAGATCTCTTGGGTTCATTCTCCGTTGCCTTGCCTTTTCTTCTTAAAATCCGCTTAGATAAAACTAGCATTTGCCCTGTAGGACAGGAAATGTCTGTCCCTGGCTGGCTGGCTTAAGTGTTTACCGTTAGCATTGAGGAAAATGAAACACCACATACCTGGCATATTTTTGTGTGTCCTGATTATTATTTTTATTTTCTTTGGACGTCATCTTTCTTCTAAAAAGCAAGCAGCAGCTCAGCCCAGCCGGCCTCCTCGTCTCTGAAGTGCGATTCTCTTTTGTTGATAAGAAAATCAGATAGAGAGCCACTTGGAATTTGGTTGAAGTGCTGTTGAGTCGGGGGTGGGGGGGCTCTCTGAATTCCTTGGTTTTATGTATCAGGCCATAATAAAAATAATCTGGTCCTGAGCAAGTCTAAAAATGGGATGAATACAATCTGAGATGAACAACAGCACACAACCTATTACGCCGTGGCATGATGTGTTTTACAAAGATAAAGCCAAAATGGAGAAGTGATGGAATTCAAAGAGAGTATCCCCCCCCCGACATATGGCGGTACTTCACAGAGAGAGGTTAATGGTGGACCGAGGCTGAGGCCACACCAACAAAACATTTTCCACTTCTTCCCTCTTTCATTTCACAATTTATATTTGCAGCCACATGAATCATGGCCATTAGCAAAATTTAGACGGCCACATGCTAATAGTGGATCTTTCCTTGCTTGGCCAGAGGCTTATATTTTGCAGATATTTGTGCAAATATTTTGCAGATGTGTCAATTTAATTCTGTCAAAAGTAGACATGGGTGTTTCATTTCGGAAGGGGACTGGTTCCAAAATGAAACACGCCAGTACAGCTGGCATTGGGAACACAGTCCTACCTTCCGGAACAAAATCAGCCCCTGTCTAACCTTGCTGTAATCCGCATGGGGTGGAACTCCAACCAGGAAACAGCCTCCGACGTGTCATCTTTCCCTCTCCCTGGTGCTGGCCAACCAGATAGGGAGGTGGGATGATTCATGTCCTGGAAAGCTCCTGATTGGCCAGCGCCAGGGAGAGGGAAAGATGATGCATTGGAGGCTGCTTCCTGGTTGGAGCTTTGCCCTGCGCAAGCTACAGCAAGGTAAGACAGTGGTTGATTTTGTTTCAGAGGGTGGGACTGCATTCCGAAGCACAACAGAAATCCTACTAAAAGCCGTGTAACTACAGGGAGATTTTTTTCTCAGGTGTGACCAGGGCTTTAGATTCCCTTCCACTCCTAGCTTGTTCACACCTCTTATCATGCAGCTGCTCTTCCTTGGCTTTTGTTCACACTGCCCTGAAAAGGTGTGATGTTATACAAAGAAAGAAATGATGACCGAATTTGCCCTGTGAGACATGTTTACGATACAATAGCACCTCTTAAGATGCATGCCCCTTAATATGAAAAACTCGTAAGATGGATGAAGTTTCCAGGAATAGGAAAACTTTGTAAGACAAATTTTTCCTATGGGATGCCTCGCAAGACAAATTCAATGCATTCCTATGGGGACTGCATCAAACCATATTTCAAAGGATGAATTTTTTGTAAAAATGAATTGACCCATAGAATGAATTAAATTCGTTGTCAGAGGCACCACTGTATTTGAGGAGCTGAAGAACTAATTCTGCAGATAGCTAGAAATAACAACAATCATCCTTATCATCCTCTTAGAACTGCAGAGCTGGAAGGGACCTTATGGATCATGGAGTCCAGCCGCTCTCAAGGAGACCCCGGGGTGGGGGGGAATCGAACTTCCAACCTTTGGCTCCGCAGCCATAGACTTCAGCCACTGACCTCTCTAGCCGTCCCATGCTGTTTCTGAGTAGCTCAGAGAATTAACAGACTCTTACTTTATTTTCACAGTATTGGTACTTTATTTACTAATGGAAACCTGTGTTGATGTTGCCATGTTGGTCACCAAACCTGAACCCCTGGCCACGGTTAGGAGTTCGTATCCCCACGGTGCCTTCTTGACAGGGATGCGAACTGCCACTCTGGAGGGTCCCGTCCAACTCTGCAGTTCTAGGGCGAGACTGTTCGGCCATACTTCATACCAAGTTGCGAAGAAGAGTCATCATCCCTTTCGTTTACAGTGAATATTAAAGGTGTGCATGCAGTTCACAGAAGAATCCCGCCATTGGCTCTCTGCTTAATGTTTTCCATGAACGGGAGCCAAGACTGGTCAAGAATTTGGAGACCTGAATGTTGCACACATTCTCACCATTTATTGAGAATTTGGAAAGATTGCCTTTGTAATGGTGACTCCAATCACCTCCTACCCAGTTTACCCACTGAGAGTTTCAGCATGAAAAAGTAATTTTTCCTGTTCATAGTGTATTTATTTTCCTAAAGGTATGGCAATAATCACTTCCAGTTCTTTTGTCCTCTTTCTTTGCCCTTCCTCTGTTTCTTTGCCTCCCCCTCCCACCACCCCCTTGCTTCCTCTCCATCCCAGGCAGTCTTGCTATGCTCAGATACAAAGGAAAACCTAAACCCTCTTGGATTAAGAGCCACAGCCAAACTGCTGATCAGAAATCTGCATCTCTCCAGTCCTGTATCTCCCTGATGTTGAGAGAACACAGATGCTCCTTGGACGAGACAAAAGTTTAAGACAGTTAGAACGGCAGATAGAGTGACTCTAGCAAGACTGGGGGAAAAAACCCACATACCTGGATCTCCAGTGGCCTGCAACTCACCTGTAAAGGGAAAGCACATCTTTGACATGCACGTTTTTTCAAGGAAAATGTGTCCTTATTGTTAACTCTATTTTGCAACAAATAAATATATATTCCAGTTTGCCAGCGTTTGGGGGTGGGGAGTGAAATTTGTTTCTTTGTTTTCGCATTGTGGAATCCAGATGTTTCTCAACAGGTCAATGCTCGGGTGTCACCCCAGCTGAAAATCAGACTGCTGGGCCTGAAAATACCACCTCCTTTTATCTGGATAGAATGGAATGGAATGGAATGCAGTTAGCACGCACCTAAATGCGCTCTTCCTTATTTGCGACATCCTGTAGTTTGAGTCTCAGGTTTGAAACTCGAAATCCAGGCAGGGGTCGCGCTGGCCGGTGGCTTGTTTAAATCTGACATTTTCTCTTCAAATTGGCGTACTGTTGTGTGTTTGTATGTGTGTGCTTTAATGGCCTACGTTATTGCTGCGTAACTATTCCGTAGTTGGTTTTGTTGTTGTTGTTGTTGTTTTTAGGGAAACCTCTTGCTTTGCCACCTCCTCATGTCTTCTGTGGAACAGACGATCATTTGACCGAGAATTGGCCAGTCCACTGGCTGAAAATTGGCCAGTTCATCCATCAGCTATTGCCAACTTAAGAGTCAATGTGGCAGGATGATGGGGTTGTTGTTGAGCAAGGGCTGCTAGGGCTGCCCATGCTGCGTCCCTGCTTGTAATAGGCTGTGTGTGTTTGTCAATTTCCCACCCACCCCCTTGTGTGACTTGAAAGAGGCAGGATTCTGAGTGGTCTCCCACCCCAAAACGTTCAGACAGAATCTGCTTGACTTCCCTTCGGCCGGCTCCTTCTGTTGCCTCAGAGGGTGGCCGAAAATACTTGCTCATTCTGCAGGCAACAATGAGGAAACTATCCACTGGCTTACACCAAAATAATGTGAGATATTTTGTTTGCTGCCAAGCAGTGGAATGAACTTTCTTGAAAATAATGCCACATACTTAAAATTGCTTTGTTACATGGATTTTGTTAAAATTGCTTTGTGGCGTGGATTTTGCTAAAATTCCTTTGTTGTGTGGATTTTGTTAAAATTGCTTTGATACATGGTTTTGGCTAAAATTGCTTTGTTGCATGGATTTTCAGCGACCAGAGGCCTCGGGGGTGTATGTGCGACCGCGTTTAGACAATTAGCCATTGTCCTGTATGTTTGTCTATTCACATGAGCTTTTCCCAAACCAAAGGAGACCGGATTTTGGAGAGAGTTTTTTTTTTTTTTTGAAGCTGAGAAGATCTTCGTGCTGGGGAAAAAAAATGATTAATTAATGAATGGATTAATTTAAAATAATTTTATCCTTCCTTTCTCCTTAGAAAGGACCCATCTCTTAACTCGCCATGTCCTGGATTTCTTTTGAGACGAGAAGTCTTGCACAGGCTAAACAGGTCTTGAGACTGCCTACTATGATGGGAACAATATATTGAGCAAACATGTTTTGTTGTGACCTCAAGCCGGGTCCACATTTCCTGCCTGTTGGAGCCCTCTTGGGTGTATTCCAGAGTGCCTTTTGGAGTCACACAGGTGGCAATGGAAAGGCCACTGTTCCACAGGAAATGTGGCCATGAGAAAAAGGGGAAGTTCTGCAGAGGCAGAGCGCATGGTTGGGTGTAAACATTTAAGTTTGATCCATAGCCTCTTCACTTGAATCCACTCCTACTCTGAAAATGTCTGTACAGCTTAGAAGTTCCAAAACCTAGACACGGGCTTTCTCCAGCCAAAGAAATGTGCAAAAAAGTTCTCCAAGAGGGAGAAGCCTCCCTCTTCTGGAAACAGCTATTTGATGCACATCTCCCGGTTCAAAGTGTTTGGGAGGTTTGCCATAGAGAAAAAGGCCACGGCGGGGAGGAACGGCTACATTCAGTGGCTTGTTCTGAAGGAAGCAGCACATCTGACGTTCTACCTTCATGCAGAAGTAAACATTTTCTCTGCTGTAATTACACAGAGGGATCGTTAAGGATAAAGTGAAATCGTAATCGCTCATTGGGGCCATTGCGGTATGCCGTGCGTGTATGTGTTGTCCTTCCCACCGAGCTGGCCGATGGCTTGTGCCAACTCTGGCAAGGCGACTCCTTGGGTTTGACTCTCCTCTGACTTTGAAGGCCATTGCAATCCTAAAAGATCCTGGGCAATTTTCTTCTCTGAGGTTGGCTTTCCTGGCCAAGGCTCAGCTCCCTGGTGAGTCTCTTTCCCTCTTGAGCTGGCAGCCGTGCCCGCCCTCCCGCTTGCCTGCCTGACATCATGCCCCTGACTTGCGTCCAAGCCTCAGCGCATCAGTCGCTATAATGTGACTCCCAAATGGTGTCAAATAAAACACGGGCCCTCTGGAGCACCACGTGGCAGAAAGACACCTGAGGTTGCCAGAAGGCAAACAGACCAAGGAGGGGAAAGGCGAGGTCCGTTTGCTTTCTCCCAAGCAGCAGGTAAGAGAGATGTCATCGTTTCTTTTCCAGCACTGGGTGAATTTTGGACGGTGTCCTTGGCCCTTGCTTTAATTTTATTTTTCCTGCATTGATTGCATCACAGAGAATTAAGAGATTTGCATCCAAATTAATCTCCCGATACCCGGTTTTCACGCAGTTGGAGCTTGGCTCTCAGCATTTCTGTCAAGGGAGGGGGTGGGCAGTGCCTCATTTTAAACCAATGTGATTGATTTCCTTGGAGAAATGTGTGGTGCCTCAGAATTAACTTACTTCAGAACTCTGCTTTCACCCTCTCTGAGGCTGGCGGGGCCTTTGAGTGCCATCAAGTTGCCGTTTGTTGCAAAATGCACACAAATGTTGACCTACAAGGATTAAAGGTAAATTGGAATAAGTCGGATTGTATGGCATTAAACTATGAGCAGGAAGAAATAGGGATACTCAAGTAAATATTGGAAGGTAAACTAAGAAATAGCATCAATTACTTAGGACAAAGCTGAATGTGGGATTTGCAGGAGACTGCTTTAAATAAATTTAGAAATTTAGAAAAAGTGGAGAGAGATAAATGAACAGATAAAATAATATCAAACACTTAAAATCCCCTCGTTTGTAAATCCTTTTTCTTGACATCACCCGAAGAATAGAGACTGATGTTTCAGCCACCTGCTCTGTATAGTGCTTTCATTCTTATTTTTAAAAGCCAAAAATTATATAGGTGAATTTATTTTCTTTTTTCTCTTTTTTGGTACTGGGGCGCAGAGGTCTCTTTTGGTTTCCCGAGGCAACAGAAATAATGTTGAAAAAGCAGGATCTGATAGCTAAACCACAGCCCCCGTTAAACCAGATCCTTAACTGTGCTCAACCTCAATAGGCTGACATCCTCAGGGTGTCTTGGAATACTTCTGCTCTGCCATTGCGGGCCACCGTATGAATTCTGCCCTCTGCCAGGCCTGGAGAGCCTTCAGAAGAATGGAAAATCTCCCAAGCATAAACCTCCCTCAAAATGGATATGTAAAATGTGTGTGTGTGTTTCTATATACATATATATCTTCCTTCTGTCTGTTACTGTCTGGCATATGTGCGTGTGCCTAAATGTTCCTTAAACCTCAAGTTTGTACGGAAACTGCAAAAAACAAAACAACACAAAAACAAAAAACAAAAAAACTGCTGATTCTGCAGCAATTAGTTGTGGTTTTCAATCCTGTTCTTTTCACACCAGGTAACTATTTACCTGAGGGTTTCTCAGAACCTGGGAGTAATTGGTTACAAATAACATAATTACCTCTGGTGAATGGCATTTGGGGTGAATGAGGGCATACATTTCAATAGCAACAGAATAAGTACAAGCAAATCTAAGTTACAGGCGGACTGCATCTTAATTGTTTATTTATTTATTTATTTATTTGACTTGTATACCACACCATCTAGCCCGAAGGCTACTCTTGGGCGGTAGCTTTTAAAAGGAATTTTAGAGATGTTTTAGACCAATTTTTCCAGGGATTTTACAAATTGCATATCATTTTCTTATCAAATCCAACTGGAAAGGAAAGTACAGTGGTACCTTGTATAAAGGAATTAATTCGTTCCACACGAAATTATGTTAAGCAAATTTTCCTTTATACAAATTCCCATAGGAATGCATTGAAAATGGAGTAATCCCATTTTATGTTGTACGGATTTTCCCATAGGCGATTGTGTTAAGCAAATTTCCCCTATCTCTGGATTTTTTTTTATGTTGTACATATTTTATGTTGTACAAGCTGTATGTTATACAAGGGTCCACTGTACTGTAAATTTTAAGAGCAGTATTTGCAAGGCGCAATGTCAGAATTGGCCACTAGGGAGAGCAAGAGAGTATTTTCCTATGGTCCTCTTCATGCACTCTCAGTGCAATGCAGCAAGTTACTTTTTCAGGAAATGATAGCAATGGCCGCCTGATCCATTCCAAATGACGAATAATTGGTCCATGTTCTAACTTTTCTTCCCATCAAACTTCTCACAAGGACTGGCAGAAGTTATGGTCGGTATCCTTGGCAATCCTGATCGGCCAACCAGAGGGTGAAGTCTCTTTGACTGCAGGCAAAAGGAATGTCAAATTCCACAGCAAAGTGATCTCCGATCCTGCTTTAGGATGTGCTAAATTTAACTATGTGGGTTAAATCTTTCAAGTAGATGTACAAATACTAGGCAGGATTCATTTTGGTTTGCCAGTTTTGTGGAGAGAAGATGAAGAACTCTGGGAGTCTTGAGACCTATTGTTGACAAAAAGAACATTGTTCTTAGTAACTTTCTGATTTTTTTTTTTGTGCTTTATCAAGTATTCAAGTATGGATCATTTTCTTTCCATCCTATCCGTGTATCCTGAGGACTAGAAATGTCATTTAAAAATAAAATAAAATAAATAATTCAGGTTCTTAGAATGTAGTGTGGCAGGGATAGATCAGTGGTTGAGGTCTCTGGCTGTGGCCACTGTACTTTCTTGACAGCTGCTGGACTTGATGATCCATAAGGACCCTCCCAGTTCTACCTTTCTAAGATTATCCTAAGATCTGAGTTTAACCATAAACATGGCTGTGTTCTCCCCCCACCCCCACTCCCAGCATATGGAGCAAAAACCAAGCAGATCTGTATGTGAGGTAGACAGGATCCCCCTCCCTGAACGATTTGTGTTGCTTTCATTTCACTGTAAAATGTGCATGCTTGCTCCTTGCTTTTAGGATAAGTTGCACAGTTATAGTTGCACAAGGAGATTTTTTTTCCAACGAAAGAGAAGCGTAGGCAGCCTTAATTCTCAGCACAGGCAGGTTTAAAAGGAGGCAAAATGGTCACGGAACATGTTGGGTGCTAGTTTTCCTTCGTTGAGTCTGAGAGCTCTGGCTATTGCTTACCGAGATGATGGGGCCTTAGATTGCCCTGTCCAGCTGAGGTCAGGAGAGCTGGCAAGTGCCAAAGACAAAGAAACAATTAAGTTTGACCTGCTGGAAAATTACACATAGGCTAAGCCCTCACTGATTCAGAGGGAGGGGGGAAGGAGGAGGGAAGGTGAGCAAGGAGCCAGTGGTCATAAACAGGGCTGAAGCCACTGAAAAAAAATTTCCCTTGTCTGCTGCATAAAGCTGAGCCATTGCAAAAAACACACACATACAAAAAAACCCAAACCACAAGTGACTGGAGGTGTTGGCAGGGAGCTCAGTAGAGGCTGGTTTAAAAGGCATTCGGGCAGTGGGGGAGAACTATCTGTTTCGCACCGGAGGAGTGGAGGAGCACCTGGCCCCTTGCTACATTTGAGATGGTTGCAGGTACATTTCAGATGGTTGCTCGCCCCCAGGGATAGGCAGATGAGTGGATGCCAAGCAGTTCCTTTGGAGATAATGCTTCCCACACACACACACACCCAGCAGAGGGGGTTCATAGGTGTTGTCCTTAGAGCAACTTTTGCCAAGCTTTGGTTTGGCTGCCTTTCAGTTAACGACCGACCAGGCTAATCAACTGAATCAAAATCCTCACTAGAGATGGGCACGAAACGAAAAAAATTCCGTTTCCGTTTTCATTTTTTCATTTCGTTACGCAACGAAACGACAAACGAATTTTGTCTCTAAAATGAAACGAAACGAACAGAAACACCGGAAATTTTGTCGTGCATTTCGTTTTCGTTACGGCAATACAAGTGATCTGCTTTAAATGCTAAAAAAATTCACAAAAAATGAAATAAATGGTAACGAAATGGTAATGAAATGAATGAAAACGAAAACGAATTTTTTGCAAAAATTCCCGAAAAATGGAAACGAAACGAAATGGACCCCCTAAACGACAAACGACAAACGAAACGTTATTTTTTTTATTTGTGCCCATCTCTAATCCTCACCCATCCTTGCTTTTCTCCGTCTCTAAAGTTGTTTCTTGCGATGGGTTAAGACCCCGCCAGGTTTCATTCCATATCCCACCTCCATGATTCATGGTCAATTTCATCTCAGCCATTCAAGGGAATCCATGTTGGCTGGATTGTTTGGTGGGTTGGGTTATCGGCTGCAGCTTGAGAGTTCATTTCCCCCCACTGGGCCTTCTGGGAGAAGAGCCATCCTGGGTGGCCTTGGGCCAGCTGCACGGTAGTCTCGGGGCTCCCCTAAAAGAAGAGTGAGGAAAAATATATCTACATATTCTCTACCTGGAAAACCCTGGAAATGGTTATACCATAAATCAAAATTGCCTTGACAGCAGATTATTAGTATTTTATTATTGGTGGCAAAGTCATCTTCCCAAGTCTACTGTTTCTCATACAAGGTAAGATCAATAAACCCACGTTGGAGATGGAAACTTATCTGCTCTTTTCAGAATTATCATTTTGGCAGGGACATACTGTCCTTGATGTTGTAAGCCGCCTGGGGACCTTTCCAAGAGGAAAGTCAGAGTAAAGATATTTTAAATAAACAGCAAATCAATAAAGGTTGATTGAAATAGCTAGATCGAGCAAATTTGCGACAGATGATTAAAAGGTTGCAGGCACGTGGCTTGTGGGAGCAAAGCAAAAAGTAAGTCTGGGATTTTGCGCAATTCTTTAAAAAGCCTACTGGTTTTCATGTTGTTTATTCTCAGGCAACCATGCATTCTGTGATCGCTGGAACATTATTGATTTGGCTTTTTATAAAAAAAATTACAGATAAGGAGAAAGTGGTTTGTTGTGTCATTACAGTCATGACCGACTCTTCATGACTCCATGTCCATGGAGTTTTCTTGGCAGGAATACTGGAGTGGCTTGCCAGTTCCCACTGCAGGCGCCTACAGCACCTGGTATTCCCTGGTGGTCTCCCATCCAAGTACTAACCAGGACCGACCCTGCTTAGCTTCCGAAATCAGGCATAAATAAACTGTCACAGTTGCATGGAAGAAGGATTGGAACCCTCCCTGGTTATGTTAAAATAGTAATTTTACTTGGTTATGCTGGGAGTACGGCAAAAGAGAATGAAGTATAAGGAATGTGTTATTTGGGACTTTCTGCTTCCAAGCTCTGGCGTTCCTGTGCCACTTTGGTCCATTATTTAAAAATGGCCCTTTGATGACAGGAAAGATTACATACTTCACAGTAGATCTGAATAATGTGGCAGCTGTTCAAGGTACCATCAAATGCAATTACTTTATTTCCACATAACGGTGGAGTTTCAAGCTTATTAAAGCTGCCAGCTGGCGGCTGACTAGATTTTCACATTCTTCTTGGCTTTAGGAACTGATAAATTAAAGAATCCTGATTTGTTCCACCCCAACCACCTCCATTTGAAGGAATGCAATTCTGTGCCTTCCCTGCCTAAAAAATATCACAGAGTACCTCTACAGGGATATGGCGTCTTTTAAAGAAGGAGGTGGGTTGCCAAAGAATAAAGGCGAGGGACCTTTTTCCATGTTGTGACCACATAAATTCAGAACATGCCAAGGTCTTCTTGTGTTGAGTTGCCCTCTGTTGAATGTTTTCTGCTTCTGTGTTTTTATACCTCCTTGAGTCAACACACACACACACACACACACACACACAAATTAAAACAATGCGCTTCCCCCATTGGTGCATCTAGTGCCATAAAGCAAGTCTTCCGACATCTGCTCTAAAGATGTGGAACAGGCTTGTCCAATCCGGGGCATAAGAGTCGCCAGGTGATGATCACCAGGTGTGGTAGCCTACAACTCCCAGTGGCCTGGCTCAGAGCCCCGAGCTGGGTGTTTGATTCCCCCCAAATTCTTCCTGAGAGTACAACCACCCTGTGTAGCCACGGGGAAGCTGCACAGTCAAAGTGTACCCCCTCAAAAGAACAGAAGTGTGTGTGTGTCTGTGTAGTGGATTTGGCTGCTACTCTAATATGGGGGTGTCCAAAGTGGGTCTTCTCATGTTAGTGTACTACAAGTCCCATAATCCTTTACCCTTGACTGTGCTGCTTGGGGTGGGTGGGAACAGAATGTGTGTGTGTGTGTGTGTGTGTGTGTGTGTGTGTGTGTGTGTGTGT
>JAHTLZ010000252.1:12724493-12737287 GCA_023846285.1 Phrynocephalus versicolor | reverse complement strand
TGTGTGTGTGTGTGTGTGTGTGTGTGTGTGTGTGTGTGTGTGTGTGTGTAGTGGATTTGGCTGCTGCTCTAATATGAGAGTGTCCAAAGTGGGACTTCTCATGTCAGTGTAATACAAGTCCCATGATCCTTCACCCTTGATTGTGCTGCTTGGGAGGGTTGGGAATTGTAGACAAAATAAATAAATAAACATATAAAACCATCAGGATGGTCCCAGTTCCCTACCCTCTTATACCCAGTGTTTTGCTAGCCCTGTTGTGAATGACCTGCTTAACATTTCATCCAAGTGTCGAAATATATCACATGCATCAGGTGTTTTTTTTTAAAGCAACAAATAAACTCGACATGCACACGCACAAAGGCTTGGTGTCATGCTTTCGTTGACAATCTCATGCTTGTTAGTTGGACCATCCCAACTGTTCATTAAAATGTCTCCTGCTTGGGTGAATAGTTGCTTTATTGTGTTTGCCTCTGAGTGAGTGTGTGTGTGTGTGTGTTTTGCCCAGTGTATGAATATCTGAAGCTGCCACCAGTTTGTCAGGTTAGAACCTGGGAGGAATTTTTGCCAAGTTCTGTTTAATTTTTTTAACTTTTGTGAACATCCAATGTGGCCGAGCGCTATTCACTTGTGCCCTGGTGGCACATATTTTGTTTTTCTTCATGTCTAATATTTCTGTAATCCTCAGGGTTATCTGTTTATCCTTCTTAAAATGTGCATGCAGAGTAGAGGGAGCTGGTTATATCTTGCAGTCCAACTACACAGTATTTTTGGTGTCAACCTTGCGCTTCTGTCTTCCGATATCCCCTTTCACTCCAAATTATCAATACCTTAATGCTGGCATAAATCCGGATTGGGGATATTAGAAGTTAGGACGGGGCAAGGGTTAAGCTACTCTTAAAATCTGCCCTAAATCATTACATTTATTTGAATGAATAACATTTTGGGCAATTAAAATTACAGTCTTTGTGGACAGTTAGCTGAAGTTTAGACAAGGGCCCTACCTCCTAGGCCCACATGCAAGAGTCATGATCCAGACTAGGCGTCCTTTACTTACTCTACAATTATAATTATATCTAAAATAGATAATTGCTACTTATGACTCTAAAGCAGGGGTCCTCAAACTATGGCCTGCGGGCCAGATCCAGCCCTCCAGGGTCCTGAATTCAGCCTTCCGGCCATTGCAGACCCCCCCCCCCTTGTCCTCACTAAACCGACTACAGTGGGCATGTAGGCAGGAATGAAGGCACCACGGTGGCAAGGATGGACCCTCCAACCCCCGTGCCCAGTGCTATGCCCACTTCCCTGATAGGTTTGCCGCTTCCGGCATGCTGGAGGTGGGAAAGCAAGAGGGAGCTTCTTTGCACACCTCAGCGAGCACTGAGTGTTCCCTGCCATGCGCTTGCATGGTCTTCCCTCTGTCCCCCCACCCTTCCTCCCTGCTGCATTCACCCCGATTCCTTCCTGTTCCTATACTCTGCCCCCCACTCCAACAGTGTCTGAGGGACAATGAACCGGCTCCCTTTTTAAAAAGTTTGAGGACCCCTGCTCTAAAGTGTAATCCAGTCTGGTACTAAGCTCTCTAGGGTCAACAAATAGGAGAAACAGCATCTGCTTAATTGTAATACTGAGTCCAATTTGAACAGATGTTATCCTCTGCATCAAACATATCTCCACAAATATTCATACTGCTGTTGTTACCTTTTTCACAGGACTTCAGAAGACTAGAGAGAGCCAAGAGCATTTTCACACCCAAAGATGTTGCTCGTTGTGTGCTTTGCGTTCCTTACGTGTGTGCTGCCTGCTCTACATACAAGTAAGCTCTGATGCATATCTATGCATTGAACAGAATGGGCACAATATTTGTTGTAGAAACAGCAGTTTAAAAATCCCCTCTGTGGAGATGGGCATGAAATGAACCAGTAAAGCAAAAGTCGCCCCACAAATTGAGAAATTTTGTGGTGTATATCAGGGGCATGTCGGGGAAACATTCCAGCCCAGAATAAAACAAAACAAAATATTTGCAGCATTGGCAAGATGGGTACAGGCTATAACTTAGATATTTCAAATCCAATCTTTGTCAAGCTTGGACCAACTTGTGAAATTGCTCTCCTCCTTATCCCCTCCTGGTTTGGTAAAAATTGGATTTGGGAACTCTGAAGTATAACCCTGCAAACAGATCCTACTGGAAAGTTCACAAAAATTTGGTTTGTAGTTCGGGAATAGTGATGAACCGTGAACTGTCACGAACCACCATTTTCCCAGTTCATGCCCATCTCTACCCATGTGTCAATCATACCTTCTCCAAGATGGCTTCCAGGAAACAAAAAACACGTTTGAAAAACCATTTGGGGGCAAATGAGAAATACAACAGAAATAAGGGGCCACGTTTGAACAATTTACTGTTTTCAGCTTTAAAGATTGTGTTTTTTAAAGACGTTAGCCATCTTGGATCCTTCTTAAAGGGAGAGGCCAGGTACAACTATTTTATATAAAATAAAATAATAAAGTAAATGGGTATAGAAAGTTGAATTGACGAGATTCAAAAAGCAGAAGTGCCTCATGGGCCCCTCATGGCCCCAGCTTTTGTTTGGCACCTGCTTTCATGGTCAGTCGCCCACGTCTTCTGAGACACAATGACACGGGTGCATCTGAAGTACATTTGATGCCAGCAGCAGGGTAATTTTGTTTGCTGACAGAGACATACATGGCTATGGTGACAGCTGGTGGTTAATGGGGTAGAGGTCTCATAGCAACTAAAGCAGTAAAGGAAGCTGGGAGTGGATGCACACATGTCCTCTCTCATTCTCCATTCTCCATTCTCTCTCTCTCTCTCTCTCTCTCTCTCTCTCTCTCTCTCTCTCTCTCTCTCTCTCTCTCTCTAATAGAGACATACACAAACACAGGGGACAAGCAAGGATGTGTGTGTGTGTGTGTGTGTGTGTGCGTGCGCGTGTACACACACAGAGAAGCCTTAAGTCTTAATGCAATAAAATAAGACTCGTTGGGTTATTTGCAAAAACAGGCACTCTGTTCTTACAGGAATCCCATCCCTTCATGGGCCTTATCTGTCTGGAACTTGGTTGTTGGATTTTCAAAACCTGAGAGTGCTTCAGTCAGCATGCAGTCTGTTTTTATTATCCATTCAGAGGATGAAAACATTTGCAGGCTGCTTTCAGCTTCACCACCTCTGTGTTGCCCTTGTTTCTGTTATTCACGGATATTTTCAGTACGCTTCCTTGCAATTCAAAATGGCGGCTCTGTTGAGCCACAAGGGAAGCTCCCGATTTTGCTTTAGTACTCAGGAAGCAGAAAACATTCATGATGCACAAAGACCTGGCCCTAACTTCCTCTACAAAGCCAGAGAAGGAGAATAGAATACATTCCAAATGCTGAAAGGTGAAGAAATTCATAGCCAGGTGGGGAATTTGATCAACAAGCGAAGGCAAATAGATTATGCAAATATGAAATCAGCCATCACTTGGGTGGAACTTGAGACTTTGATCTGTTCTCTAAGCTTGGCTATCAACCATCTGCCTTAGGCAAAACTACCCAGTTGGGTTCTTGAATTATTTCCTTATGCTGTCTTTATTATAGGCCATTAATATTGCCCTTCGGTTCAGTCATCTGCGTCTCTACTTACAGATGGCATCCTCCAAAGTGGTGTTGATGGCCCAATCAACATAGCTTATAAGGCCCTTAATTCAATCTCCTGGGCAGGTCTATGGTTCCTCTGAGAACAGCCAGCCAGGCGTCACAGGGATATGTAATGTAGTTTGATGGAGGGACTCATCTGTTGAAGCCAGTTCTCGGTGTCTGGGATTTTTATTTACAGTCTCACCTCAGTCCCTCCTGCTCCAAACTGGAGTGATTTTGGAAGCCAAACAAGGTCACCCAAACACAAGGTTGTGGCTTCTGAAGGGTTGAAGTCAACCCTCAGTATCTGCAAAGGTTACAGAGAGCTGTATCCTGTTTTGACCTATTTTTTATGATGACACCATTTCGCTCTCTCTTTCCCCCCTAGAACATTTCTATGTGGCTTCCCTGAGCAAAAAAACAAACAAAACAACAACAAAACTCTGACCAATGTATCCTTATAACAGGCCACTGCCACATTTCTTATATTCCACTAACAAGCTGATCCCACCTATAGGACAGTTTTCTTTTTTGGCCATTCCTAAATCCGTTCAGACCAATATCCTCTGCAGCATCCAGTCACCCCATCTTGGAATGTGGTCAAGAAACCACAGACCAAAGCCCTTGGCTGATTCATTACCAGAGTCTCTTCTAGCCTTTGGGCTTATTCTTTTTGGAATGTGATAGGGACATTCAGTGCAGGTGGAGAGAAAAATTGTTGAGTCCTATTTATCTTCCTAGTGGTGCCAAAAGAGATGAGAGAGAGAAAGGGAATGAGAGAGAGTGAGAGTTTTGTCGGTCAGAGAATTTCTGGAATAGGCACACTGGAAAACATTGACAGGGAAAAAGAAGCCGTATTGGCTGCTCTAACGAAATCTGATTCTCATTTCAGAAGACTGGCAAGAGAGAGAGAGAGAGAGAGAGAAATATTTGCCTGGTTCATTTTAAGGTTTTGTTCGTACAGTAGTTCAGTCTAGCCCAAGTTGTTTTTAGGTCTTTTGCTAGGCCTGGAGAAGCCACCATCAGAAAAAGGTAAACCCTTCTTAAAGGCTGCTAATAGACACTTGTTGCCACTGTTGTTGCCGTTTTCACATCCATCTTGTTTACATATACCAACAGATGCAGTTCCATCCTGCCCAGATATGGATCCAGAGCTGCAACCCTGGAATCCAGGGCATGATCAGGAGAATCATGTGAACATCAGTGGTGGTCAGAAGCTCCTCTTGTCTTCATCTGCAACAGTCCATTCCATCCACATCACAAATGGAGGTAACCATGCCTTGATGATATATTGTGGCCCGGTCAACACTGAGGGAGGTGGGATGTCTTACTTGATCTTTTGGGGGGTGGGGACCTACAGCACCCAGAATTCTGCATTACAACATTAGTTGAAAAGAGTGGAGCAAAGTGTTCTAGCTCTCGGTGAACAGAGATCTACATTGTGGCATCTGTAGTCCCTCTCTTGATGGAAAAAGGTCATCCCCTCCCACCTCAGGCCCCAAATGGGAATGGACATTAAGAGGGCCAGCCCAAAACATTTTGATGCCTGAGTCAAAATGACCAGAAATGTCAACCTCTTCTTTCTAAAGATCAACTGGTCCTGCAGTTGTCCTCTATAGTCCCGCTAGTGACGAGACTGGCTCCTCATCTTATATCTGGAGAGATTCAATTAGTTTGAAAGACATCTCATAAGGACTGGGCACAAGGGGTTAAGGAGAGAGGCACTACCACATTTGCCTTACCACACCTGCAGCGTGAGAGAGTTGCCACATGCTGTCTAATGGTCGGGATGTGCTTGAGAGTGAGCAAGGAGGCACATATCTGTTCCTTGGCTCCTTGTGTTTGTTTTGGAATGCTTACAAGCTGAGCTGACTGAGATTCACAGGCCTGAAATGTTGCGTCACAGAGCCTAAGGAAATTTTTCTCATCCCCTAAAACTAAGGCAAGCCGTTGCTAATCGAAGGCAACCACCACCACTCTACTTGAGTCGGTGCTTTCAATTTGGCATTTAGAGGCGGCAAGTATTTAGACTGTGGGCTGGTTTGGACAAACATAATCAAGCAGTAGAGCGTCTTATTTGGGCTGCCTCGTTTCAGCCCTAGGATTTGTGAGGAAATGGCGTGTGTTGGGTTTTCCCTCCATTTCAAAAGAAAAGCAAAAGAGCAAACGAAAAAGAAAAGAATGAATCCGCTGTGCATTAGGGACGGGCAGGAAACAAAAAACAAAATGCTGTTTGTTGTTTCATTGTGTAACAAAACAAAACAAAATGAAACTAAACGAGGAAGAAGCATTTCGTTATAGACGAAACAAAATGGTTGTCTTTCCATTGAAACGAACCATTGTGTTCCATCGTTTTTGGGCTCCTGCCAAGCTGTCAATGGCTGGAGCCCTTTAAACCTGGCCCAGTCGGTACCAGGAGGGCCCCCTGGTGCTGACTGAGTCAGGTTTAAAGGGCTCCAGACATTGACAGCTTGGCAGGATCCCTTTAAAAATGGCTCCTGGAGTCCCGGGCACCAAATCTGGTGCCTCTAGGACCCAGGGGAGCCATTTTGTTTCATATAATATTTATTGTAAGAAACTAAATGAAACAAAATGGGGGAGAGCATGAAACGAAACAAAACAAAACAAAACAAAACGTTAGTTTTCCATTTCATGCCCATCCCTACTGCACATTTGAGTCCAGATGCAACTAGTACTAAAGTGGTCACTAGAGGTGGTCACAAATCAATTTTTCTTGCTTTGTAGAAATTTGGACAAATAATAGGTATGACTCCCCCCCCCCCCCCCCCCCCCCGGCTGGTTACCGCACTCACAATCTGGTGCACTCTGCCAGGGTCCTCCTTTTGGGGTGACTCTCCAGCCTGGGCTTCTGCTCAGGCTCTCCTGCCCCATCTCCTCTGGCAGCCCACGGTGAAGAGGTGGGATTTTGGCTATGTACCTGTTGAATGGTCAGCTGCCAGAGGAGGCAGGGAAACTCCTGTCCAGACTGGACAGCCAGCCACCTGAGAAGGAGGAGCTGGGCGGTGCATGCCAGAATGTGCGTTGGGCATCCAGCTGGGTGGAATGGGGTTAAATTGTGACAAATGTTGACAAAGCGGGCCAAATTGATTCGTGCCCATCTCTAGCGGCCCCTGGAGCAAACAAACACTTGTCAATGACATGGCGGGCAACGCAGTTTGGTTTGCGTTGCTCCGGCTGGAAAGACAGACAGGACAAGCCTGAAATAGTCCACGAGTGTTGTTTCTTGCAGTCTGGCTTTCCAACTCCTTCCTAATGATTGCTTGTGTGGCTCTATAGTCAGCAGGATTTGCTTTGAAAAGCCGCCTTGCTGTGATTCTGCCCTGTAAGCGATTCTGCTTGCATGTAGTACCATTGCCACTCAAGGTGCTGAGGCCAACCTTGTTGGTGGCCACTAATTGCCATGTGGGAGCCCATACAAAGGATTGGGGATTCTATTAATTAAGTGCAGGAATGCTGTCACCCTGGTCCTTTGCTCCCTCCTGGCACTGAGTTGTAATGCTTGCGATTGACCCAGTTGGGATGGCTCCAATTGTTTGGCTGCCTTGAACTGGGTCAACATTAGGCCTGCCCATTAAGACTGGCCATCTAAGAATGGGAATATTGAGGAGCATTGTCTATATATATCAAGGCAAAGGCCCTATAGGGGCACCTGTATCACTGACCAACCTAAAAATGCAAGCCTATTTTATTTAATACAGATTGCAAACTTGAAATGTCTTGATGTCAAATTTTGACCTTTATATCCAGTACAAAATGCATTATGCCTCCTTGAAGTCTTCATGGATGAAGGGTTTCAGCCGTGAGGACTAGGAGCTTGAATGTTTTAAACAGAACAATTAGAAAGTCTTCGAATGCAAATATCGGCGCTAGGGATCAGATTACAGAGATATACTTGCTTTGGGTTTTGAAAAGCATCAGAAAGAATTGCTTGAAAAAGACCCAAGAATAAGCTATAGACTGGTTGGAAAGAGGGAATTTTATTTGTTTTTTATTTTATTTTATTTATTTAAGAATATTTTTACCCCGCCTTTCTCCTTGGAAAAGCACCCAAGGCGGCTTACAGTAATGAGGGATAATATGCAGACCAATATAATTAAGACATGTTCAAGTATTGAGAGCAAGGAATTGAGGGACATCTTACAGTGTTAATAGACAACATTACATTAAAGCTACAAAGGTTATAAGTAGTTATAAGCACCAAGGCTTTATAAACCCATATATTCATATAAAAGAGTAGACCATCATTTAGGAAAGTTATTCGTGTGTCTATTGTTCAATTGTTCCATTGTTAAAAAGACATAGTCTATGCAGAGTTTGGAAATAATGTGTTAGAATTAACAGATTAATGCTAAAACAGTAGCTGTCATGTTAAAGGGTGGAATCAGGAAGCCCCTGCTTCTGATTTCTGAAATTAGGGTTTTGCATGTTAATCTTACTATCAAAATGTTATATGTATATATTTTATAAGATTAGGTGTTTCAGTTTGCCCATCTTTCTTTTAAAAGCAAAATATATATATATATATATATATCTTCTAGCGTTAACGTGTAAAATGCTAGCACAGTGTTTCCGAGTGTGAAATCTAGAAACTTACCCTTCTTCCCCTGTGTCTGAAACCGACTCTTCCGTTTGATGCGGCAGGATCTGCAATTAACCGAATGACTGACTCTTTCCCTAGGAAAGCTAGTAATTAAGGACAACATTGAACCCATTGTTTTGCGTACTCGACATATTCTGATTGAAAACGAGGGACAGCTGCACGTTGGGAGCGAGAGCTGCCCGTTCCGGGGCAACCTGACAATCATCTTATACGGACGGTATGTTATTAGGCAGTCGCCATCCCATCATTTGGGGGAATGAGCTATGGAAAGTCATTTTTTTAAAGTGTTTGACACACTGACCTTGTGCTTTTGAGAGGGAAATGGCTGCCGCTCCCCTCTGTCAAAGATGGCGGCCGTTGGGAGAGGCCCATTTTTGGAAGAGTGCTGGAAAACACAAAGGCAGGACAAAGAACGTATAGGTAAAGCTATATTTGGGGAGGGACATTCCCAGATAGCTGAATTAAGTAGCTGGCTGCAGATCCTGATGTTTTAGCTTTTTATATTTTGTGTAAACCGCCCTGAGTTCTCGTGTGGGAAATAGGTGCAGTATATAAATTTGAAAATAAATAAATAAAATAAATATATTAGAAGTTTGATTCCCCAGTGGAGCTCCAGGGAAAAGAGCCAGCCTAGATGGCCTTGGTCAAATCTGCACAATCCCAGGCCTCCCGCGGAAGAAGAGAATGGAAAACCATTTGTTTTTATTCTTTACCTGGGAAATCCTGAAAAAAAGCTTGCCAGGCTTTGCTTGACTGCACATGATCTATACGTGATGTGGTGTAATGGACAGAGTGATGAACTTAGGTCTCAGAAGATGGAGATTTGAACCCCTGTTCAGTGCTGAAAACTCATTGAGTAGGGTGGAACAGATAAAACGACTCCTTCAATATCTCCTTGGGAGCTCTAGTAAAGTCAATGTAATGCAGTTCTCATTTGACGGCACACACATACACACTCCAGAATGCCCCAACAAGCTGGCCTCTCGTTTTTAATCAGCAGAGAATAAATGACAAAAGAAGACTCTTGCAAGATAACCTGGATTGTAGGGGCATGGGTTTCCCAAATAAAGCTGGTCATTTTAAAGGTGCCATCAGTTGCTCCTTTCTCGTTTTTCTTTTTTGTTACATTTGGGACAGTCTGGCCCTGCCAGGTTTTCAAAATATGCAACAAGGGATAAATAAACACCTGTGTTGTCAATAGAGATGAGCAAGAACCACCAAAATGGTGGTTCATCGTGGTTTGTGGAACCTCCTGTATTTTTCTGGAATGAACCATAAATGGCTTCATCAGTAGAGATGGGCAAAACCCACCAAAATGGTGGTACGGCATGGTTCACGGAACCTTGTGAATTTTCCCGAATGAACCACAAATCACTTTGTCAGTCCATTGGAATTTAATGCAATTATATCTATATCTATATCTATATCTATATCTATATCTATATCTATATCTATATCTATATCTATATCTATATCTATATCTATATCTATCTATATCTATATCTATATCTATATCTATATCTATATCTATATCTATCTATCTATCTATCTATCTATCTATCTATCATCAACTTCCTAGTTCGTTTCTAGCTTTGTGCCCATCTCATCAATGCAGTGACCCCCGCATGTCTGATGGTTTGCTTGTGTAATCCCCATAGCGCGGATGACGGCACACAACCAGACAGCTACTTTGGACGGAAGTTCATTGGAGTCATTAACGGGGGGGCGCTGGAGATGCATGGTGAAAAGAAGCTGTCCTGGACTTTCCTGAACAAGACGCTGCACCCTGGTGGCTTGCAGGAGGGCGGGTACTACTTTGAGAGGAGCTGGGGCCATCGTGGTATTATTGTCCATGTCATTGACCCCAAAACAGGAGCAGTCAACCATTCTGATAGGTGAGTCTACATATCTTAACTCAGTATTATATTTTCAATAAAGGTTTTATAAATAGACATAAAGCCGGACAATCATTTTCCTTTGTTAAAGGGAAGGATTTTTTTTCCATTTTGAGGGAAAAATTAAAAGCTGAATTGCTGCTGTGGAGCCATTTCCAAGAGCAGTAGTGACTCCTCTTTGAAGTTCACCAAACTTTCCTGCAGGGTAGGACACTCCAATGTACTGACTTTTGAAATGGAGTTCCATCTGCTTCCAATTTAATTTTCCGTTATTTCACATTTTTGGGGCACCTCTGCTGCATTCCGAGGAGGCTGGAGGGAAAAAAGAGTGGATCTACTCAAGAAATGGGTTCACAGTTGACCTTCTAATAAAAAACTTGGCAGAGTCCATGGTGGAGGGCAGCAGGCTAGTGAGGTGGGCTTGTGGTTGTGAATTTAGCATACTTATGGTGAGGAAAAACAACAATAAACTTAATATTTTCCAATCTAGGAAGTCCATTTCAGATAACACGGTGGTGCACAAAAACCCTAGAATGGACCACAGAAGAGTTGACTTCCGTGGAACTGCTCGGTAGCTCAATGGGCAGTAGCTGAGGTCTCTGGTTGCAGAGCCAGAGGTCGGGAGTTCGATTTCCCCACTGGGCCTCCTTGATGGGGTTGGACTGGGTGATCCATAGGATTCCCTCCAGCTCTGCAGTTCTAAGATTATGTGTGTTGCTATGTTGAGGGCCATTTTGAAGATGGTTTGGCCGCTCTTTCGTCCCCAGTGGTTGGACAACCATTTCCAAGATGGCCGATTGTCACAGAGAAGCACACAGAACAAACTCATCTTCCCCTGATATTTTTTTTTTTTTGGGGGGGGGACCCTTGGGCAGCAGTCAGTGAATGGCTTCCTACAATGTTCAAGATTCCCAGGTCCACCCGAGTCTACCCATCTCGTTTTGAACAGCATAAGATTAATGCATTAACCCTTGTATGTTTCTGTGTGTATCTTCAGATTCGACACCTACAGGCTCAAAAGTGAAAACATCCGCCTCGTCAGGTATCTGAATGCCGTCAAGGATGGCATGATCCTCTCGGTTGCAGTCAACGATGAAGGATCCAAGAACTTGGACGACGTGGCCAGGAAAGCCATGACCAAACTCGGCAGCAAGCATTTCCTCCATCTTGGCTTCAGGTGTGTGTGTGTGTGTGTGTGTGTGTGTGTGTGTGTGTGTGTGTGTGTGTGTGTGTGTGTGTGTGTGTGTGTGTGTGTCTGTGTCTGTGTCTGTGTGTCTGTGTGTCTGTGTGTGTCTGTGTCTGTGTGGGGGGGTGTCTGTGTGTCTGTGTGTGGGTGTGGGTGGGCGGGTGGGTGGTTCAGAGGCCCACTTATATCTTCACACAGAGGAGGGGAAACTCCGTCTTCTCACAAGGAAAATTCTGAAGCTCAGTCTGGAGCAAAAATGGACAAAATAAAACCTCAAACTCCACAGGCAGGACCTTTGTGAGGCAGATAATGTGCACATTTTAAAGTTCTCAAAGATCTTCAGCAGAAAAGGTGGTAAAGAAGCGAAGGCAAGAAAGATAGATGGAAGCCTAAAAACTGGCCGGGATGTTTTCGCCATGAGGGCTGCCATTCAGTTGAGGCCAAGTAACTGGATGACTCAGTGGTAGCTGGGCAGAGATGAGAAATCATCCTAGCAATGCCTGCATATGTCATAACTAAAACATTTGACCAGATTTTACAACTTCTGTACTTTAATCCCTTCCTCCCTCCCACCTGCCTGCCTCCCCTGGCTTATCTTCTCTAGCTCATTAAGATTTCTGCAAAAAAAATTGAAATTTCTGACGATATTGCTAGTCCTAACCAGGTTACTGTGGGGGTTGTCGTTTGAAAATTTTAGTTTCCCATTCTTAGTGGCTTCAGTCTCTTTTGACATTCCCACTTACAGACAATGCCCAGAACCAATTGCTGGTTGGTGTGCTAATGCAATGTGCACCCACAGATGCCGGTAGCCTCAGCAACATGGCGTGCTTCAGAGCTTTGTTTGTGCATTGCTTAATTCAACACATATTTGTTATCTCCTTTTCCTGGATGTGCTATGGCTTCTAACAGAGAGGCCTGCACACAGGGAAACTAACCAAGCCCTTTGGGCATTTTACAATGCCTCTCTTGCATCCTGTCCATCCCACTCATTTGGACGGAGATCAAAGCTTTCCAAATACTTTTGCTGTGTGGCATAAAGAAGAAATAAAAATTCCAGTAGATTCACCGCACAGCTTGGCAAACTCCACCAGTGGGCCTTGGTCGCTACACCTGGGTTGGTGACACAGGGTGGATACTAGGCATCTCAGCAGCTTCACCAGGCTTCCAGAGTGCCATGCATTCTAATTTGAAATTGTAGGAGGGGTAGAAGATAGACCAAGGTGGTTACTTCACGTCCTTCCTCGTTCCAAGATTACATTCGTTTCGTGATAATGTTGTTCGCGGTCACGTGGTCTTGTCCCGGTTCTGTCCCTGTTTCCATTTACCAATGGGCATGATTGATGGTATTGTGATGACTTTTACTTCACATCTTGTTTCGTGACAATATCTGTACTTCCCCGCCTTCATTTTCCCTTCTTCTTCTTCTTCTTCTTCTTCTTCTTCTTCTTCTTCTTCTTCT
>JAHTLZ010000252.1:12694574-12708886 GCA_023846285.1 Phrynocephalus versicolor | reverse complement strand
TGAATGAATGAATGAATGAATGAATGAATGAATGAATGAATGAATGAGCTCCTGCAGTTGGAATTCACAATAGGCAATTAAGTATTTGTAGACAGCTCTACAACTGTGCTTTTGCTACCATTCAATCACTCCCCCTCTTTTAAAAGACCATCTCGTTGGGTGCTACCAGCCTTTGATGTCAATGTCTCCAAACTGAATTGTATTTTATTTCTCCCCCCTCCCCCCCCACACATCTTCTAGGGAAGCCCTCCTACCTCCACACGGGAGAGATCATCGATGGGGTGGACATGAGAGCGGAAGTGGGCCTCCTCAGCCACAACATTGTGGTGATGGGAGAGATGGAGGATCGGTGCTACGATTACAACAACGGATTGTGCTCCTTTTTTGATTTCGACACCTTCGGGGGCCACCTCAAGGTATCACGCATGGCCCCCAGTGGTTCTCAACCTGGGGGTCAGGACCCCTTTGGGGGTCAAATGACAATTTCACAGGGGTTGCCATGAGCCAGTGAAGAAAAAGGCACAAATGGGTTGGATCTGGGGGGTGGGAGGAAAGGGGGGGGAAGAGTGAGTTACAGCTTGATAGGTTGGAGGGGATGTCAGTCAATGGCACCGGAGGCTGCAAATGGCTGAGGATGCCTATAGAGGGAAGTTCTCTATGGCACCTGAGGCAGTGGCCTGCCAAAGGGGACTTGTGGCCTCTTCTAAGCAGGGCAAGGGGTCACCACCACATGAGGAACTGTATTAAAGGGTTAGGGTTAGACATTTTCTCAGGGAAGTGTTCCCTCTGTCTACTCAGTCTGGGGGTAGGGCACTCCGACAGGGAACCCCTGTGAGCAGTGCAGATCTCAGAACTACGCTCGGGCAGAAGTGGCATATCATCTAGCCATATGGCCGCCCCTACCGTTAGAGGGCATGAGGCCGCCACCTCAGATTCTGTCTCTGAAGGGTGGTTGCTGAGGGATCCCAATGGAAACCTCCAGCTGTTGGCTTCCCAAAAAGGATCGGCTGCCTCCTTGCCAATTGTGAAAGAAAGCCCATCCCACTTCAGCCTGCAGAGGTGGTGGCCGCTAGCCGTCTGTCTCAGGCACTGCAGTGTCGTGGGATGGTCCCTGCCAAGCATTGGCCTGTGGGATGAGTAAGAACAGTAGGATGAGGTGCCTCTTCTATTGGATCAAGAGCCACCGGTGCTGAGCGCTGTCCAGCCTGAGCAGAACACTCTTAAAGCCCATTTAATTTCAAGAGGAGAATCCAAATTAAATCCCAGTTCCAACTGCATGATAGTTTTCTTTCTCTCTCACTCACTTCCTCACCCCCAGCTCCCAGCACCTGAACCTTGGCCGTGGGGAGGTGGTTTCAGGGTTTGCTGTTTTTTCTTCTTCTTGACTTTTTTTCCCTCCTTGGTTGCCTTCAGGTTGGCCTCGGGTTTAAAGCGTTCCATATGGAAGGCGTTGAGCTGAAGCACATGGGGCAGCAATCACTGGGCCACTACCCGATCCACTTCCACATGGCTGGAGATGTAGACCAGGAGGGAGGCTACGACCCTCCATCCTACGTGAAGGACCTCTCCATCCACCATGCTTTTTCACGCTGTGTCACAGTCCACGGCTCCAACGGCCTGCTGGTAAGAAGAGTTCTTCCCTATTGCAGAGTCCAGCAAGCACATCGTTAGGGTTGGGACTTAATCTGGTTCTGAAAGCCATCTGGTTGTCACGCTTTGCTTTTGTTTCCTTGCCTTATTTTTTTTTCAAAGTAGCTCACTTAATATGTTTTTCACATATCCCCCCATTTCAAATTAGCTTGTTTTGCTTTGTGATTGGCCATCAGTCTTTGTCTGAAAGTCTCTGGGTTTTTTTTGGGGGGGGGGGAGTGGGAGAACCCAGCCATTGTGAAAAAAAGCTTGTGGTGAAGGGCTTTCCTACATCATTGTAACAACAACTTTTGAACTTCAGAGTTGGAAGGTCCATCCCCTGTCAAGGAGGCCATGTAGGGGAATTGAACTCCCAACCTCTGGCTCTGTAGCCCGTGACCTAAGCCACGCAGCCACCCAGCAGTTCAAAAATCTGAACAGTTTGGCAGAAACTAACGAATACTTCTTTAAAGCAAGCCTTGCTCTGTTTGTTTGGAAGGGCTTTCCGATCTTGGCCACTGCGATCCAGGGGCACAACCTGCCAGTGGTAGATCACCCAAGTGTGGCCCAAACCCGTGCTTGCTAGACTGTTAACTGTCCAGTTTGCAACCCAAAGCATCACCTCCTTAAAATGCATATATTGAAGGGAAACACTCCCAAAATTAGACAAATCAGGCTTTTTATTACTGACGGAAAATGCAAAAAGGGGGAAACTTGCAAAAATGCATATGAATATTCATGCAGCTGCCAGTCTCTGGCATCAGGTGCAGAATTGCATACACACACACCACCAGTTCAGACCAGCTGCCCAATGCTTCTTTTCACCAGTGACCTGGCATGATGCCCTCCCTTGGTTCCCTCGCATGCAACCCTGGCCGTAATGAGCATTTAACAGGCCACTTCGTTCTGCTTTCCTCATTACCTGACCTGTAAGTGAGCGGCAACAACCTGCCAGAACCCCTGCCATTAAATACATTCTGGCTTGATTTGTGCCAGGAGAGATGGATGCGTATGTTCAAGGGTCGAGATGAAGAAAGTCCGTCAAGTCAGAAGCGATCAGCCCTAGTCTATATATTCTGCTGCAGAAGCTGTCAGTGGGGATAACGTTAAATGAGGCCTGATTAACTGCCTGCCAGGATTTGCAGGGGAGAGACCTCCAGGGGATACGGAGCCGTCCCTGACTTAAATATGGCAGGGTTGCATCTGGTACTAGTAATTTGTCTGCCAGTTCAGTAATTCTTGCTTTGTGGGAAGAGGCCAGGGCAGATGAACCCGTCCTCCTTACATTTAATCATCTAGTGTTATAACCTCCCCCACCCCACCCTGCAAAAAGCTGCTCCTGTTTTCGTGTGCCTGCTACAGAAGGCATTCATGTGAGAGGCATCCCGCCAGATTTATCAGCCAGATGAGACCCTTGGGGGAGGTCCTGTTTTTGGCAGCATGGGTAAAATACTCCCAGGGATTATGCGTCCCATAACCCTCCACTCAGCATATAGTCACTGCAAGATCTGAAGAGCTCTAATCCTGCAACAGTAATGGTAACAACTGCTACTGCAACTAATAATATAAAATTAACACCTTTTTTTCCCAAGCTCCCATTTGACATTCAAAACTCAGGAGTTTTCTATATGCTGTCATGTTAGGATTTTTTTCTGGGCATTTTATCACAAGGTCATTCAAGGTGAGCACCAGTCACATGACAAATGCCCAACAGCACCTAGAATGGGAATTTTTGGCCCTCGTGTTGTTTTGGATTGCAACACCCACAATTCCTGCTGGCATCCGTGGTCCCTGGGACAGCTGGGGGTTGGAAGTTTAAACATCTAAGTAGCCACAGATTTCTTACTTAAATGTAGAGGTATGGAGAGTTACAGGGGAGAAAAGCTATAAGTTCCCCAGCGTCCACTCCTTTCTCATTAACTGGCACATCAAATCTCAATAACTCACTTTGAGACATCCATAAGAATTTTCAAAAACCTTTACTTATAGTTGCTGAAGATTACAAACTTGCATATGTTGCTTTTTTATGGCACACATACTTAGCAACCAACTGAACAGATCTACAGCAAACAAACAACTGCCTTAAGCAGAAAAAGAGAGAGGGGCAGCAGAGAAGTGTGGCTCTCCCTGAATTTAAAGGCTGGAAGGGAGGATTATCCACTGCTGGACAGAGAGACAATCAGCACAGAAAAGTCCCTCCCAGTCTAACAAACCACAGGTAGCATGTGAGGTTGCAAGTAAAATGCCTGCCAAAGTACCCCAAAAGCCAATGGTCCCCAAGCAGTGATCCAGAGGCAGGCACTGCCATGAATATCTCAGAAAGCTAACCTCATCCCATTTCCTGGTTCTTGTACCCACAGATCAAGGATGTTGTTGGCTACGACACTCTGGGGCACTGCTTTTTCACAGAAGATGGGCCTGAAGTGCGCAACACTTTTGACCACTGCCTGGGTCTCGTGGTGAAACCGAGCACTTTGCTGCCCTCCGACCGGGACACAAGGATGTGCAAGATGATCACGGAAGGGGCCTACCCTGGATACGTCCCCAAACCCAGACAGGACTGCAAGTGAGTTGAAACACATTGGTGACAGTTTAACATTCATGCCCCATTGGGCTTCCTTTTGGGCTTGTTGAGCGGGTGGATTGTTAATTTTTGGTTTCCGACATAGCTTTGTCTTTAGAGGTGTGTGCAGGGCTCCCATTTGCTTCTTATTTATGGGCGGCCTTTCTCCAAATAAGGGAACTCAAGGCATCTCGCAATATTAAGAAACACAATTAAGTTATACATTAAAAAATATACTGTACACTATAAAGCTGACTAAAACACCATTGAACGATTAAAAATGTGTAAGTCATTAAAAATGATCTTAACTAAAGGAACAACTTTTTGGGAATCATCCTCTGTTTGCTTCCCTGCTTTGTAGTCATCATCCTCCCATCCCCCATTGCACCTTGTAGTCAATGCCCTCTACTGATCGATGACATTTTCTGATAGCATGATACCAATTTGTCCAGTGGCACTCCCTAAAGTCACTCTGGCTCTGTGTCTCTGAAACGCCTTGTAAACGTCACCGATACATCCATGCTCAAGGCAAGGGGGGCTTTTTTGCCTGCCAAGGAACCATTAGGAAAAAAGATGCCTTCTCCAAGAGGGCTGAACCCATATTTTCTACCCTTCCAAATACATACTTGCTCTCCCTGGGAAGGCCAGCGGAGGGCCTTTGACATCCTTCCAGACTTCCAGGTCCCATGAAATCTTTATAGAAATAACCAGGTTGCTGTTAGTCGAACCAACCCTTAGGGAACGGAGGGAGTCTCCCTTTCCAGTCCTTTCCTGTTGGCTCATATGAGGAAGCGATTTATCGGGCTGTAAAATATAACTGACATCAGTTTTATTGTTTATCCTGGCATTCTTGAAGGCTTTCAAGGGAGGGCTGTGTTTGCTCCAATATTGACGGCTGGGAACTCAAGAGAGAGACCCCCAAATGTTACACTTTATACACGGGGCATCTTCTCTACAGACACTTGACCTGGCTAAAATAAAGCCATGGCGCCCAACCGTGGGCCCTCCAGATGTTCTAGCACTGCAACTCCCAGGAATTTTGGCCCACACCGCTCATGGCGAAAGCTTCTGGGAACTGTAGTCCTAAAGATCTGGGGGCCCAAGGTTGGGAACCACTGGGAAAAGGGAAACCTGCTTTGTGCCCTGCTGGCTTCTCACGCTCACCTTTGCGAACCATCCCCCACAGTGCCGTGTCCACCTTCTGGCTGGCCAACCCACACAACAACCTGATCAACTGTGCTGCAGCGGGATCGGAGGTGAGTGCAAAGGCTCGTTTTGCGACTGGGAACCCACAACGGGTCGATCATTTCATGGGAAGTTTTTCCAAAAGAAGATTGGGGGGGGGGGCGGAGAGAGAGAAAATTTACAGTTCCATAGAAAGCAAAGAGAAAGAAGGAACCAACATTGATGGATTTGGGCATCACTTTTGTAGAGAAGGGAGGAACAACACACCTTGAGAGGAAGCCTCTTCTGCTCGTTGGCCTTGACAAAGTGCCACTCCAAAGGAGAAACTGGTTGGCCCAGAGCAGGAATTCATACAGAGACACGCAGCTGTTGGCTTCTTCCATAGGTAGACAAGGTGGAGAGAACCTGTGTATCAGTGGAGCCAGTGGCAGAATGAGCTGCCCCGGGAAATAGTTGAGGAAGGGAAGGTCCTGCAGAGGTGTGATAGGCAGCTCCCTTTTCTTGTCTACACCACCAGAAGTAGCGAAGGTCCAGGCGAAACTCATGTCTGATGTTGTGTCTTCCAGGAAACTGGCTTTTGGTTCGTTTTGCATCACGTACCAACGGGGCTTTCTGTAGGAATGTACCCTCCCGGCTACTCTGAACACCTTCCGATGGGAACCTTTTATAACAACCGAGCACATTCCAACTACCGGGTGAGTCGGCAGGCCACGAAAATCATCCTACCCACACCCCACTTATTGCTTCAGAAAAAAACCCCCCCCCCCAGTCTTCTGAGGTCTGAAAGTCATTACTGGACATAATTCCCATTTTCTATAGAACCCAGAATGAATGATTTCCGGATATTTTGATTGACAGATTCCATTTTCATTAGCTCTTGTGTTTGGGTTTGGCGGACATCTTCTATTTTTTTGGCCATGGATCTACTTTTCATTTTGGAAGGCTCAGATGTAGAAATCTATTTGTAGGCACGAGAAACCTTGTGACTAGATGACTGTAGCACCCTCCATGTGGGGCTGCCCTTGAATCTGGCATGGAACGGGAATATCCCAAGCCACTGGGTTCAGCATTTAACAGTGCAGTTGCTACACAAAGCTGCATTGGTTGCCTACAAGCCTCTTGTTCTTAACATATAAGGCCCTAAACAACTCGGGGTCAGATTATGTAAGATCATGGTGGCTTAATGTGACTAGTCCTCATGGAAGCTGGGTTTGTAAGTCACTGCAACCTAATGTGCAGCCTGCATCATTACTTGTGAATCACCCAGAGAGTGCTTTAAGCATGATGGGGCAGTCTATAAGCCGCACACTTTTGCTTTATACAACTGAAAAGACTGAATCATGCAAAATAATGTGATGAATTGTTTTTTCTGGTGGATGCAAATCCAATTCAACCGTCTTTAGGGAGAACCTATTAAATCATTACAGGGCTCCATAGACTGGACCTGTGCAGATTTTTTTTTTTAAAAAAGGGAACAGTCTTTTAAAATGCTCCTCTTCCCTTCTTTTTTCTCAGGCTGGAATGATAATTGACAACGGAGTGAAAACAACGCCAGCATCAGCCAAGGACAAAAGACCCATTCTAACCTTGATTTCTGGAAGGTAATTTCCGACTTCCTTGGGTTTTCTTTGGAGAAATCTCTGCCATTTGTTAAACAAAACTCTTGCACGGTGTTCCACAAAAGTTGCATTGGAAAGAGCCGCAGTGGCATGCCACCGACCATGGGTTCACCTCTTCCCTCATCCAGGTACAGCCCGCATCAGGATGCTGACCCTCTGAAGCCCCGCGAACCTGCCATCATCCGCCGTTTTATTGCTTACAAGAACCAGGACCACGGGGCGTGGCTGAGAGGAGGGGACGTTTGGCTGGACGGCTGCCAGTGAGTAGGGCGTTGGTTGCCCTGGCCTCGGCTCAACCCGCGAGAGTTCAGCTGGGGGTTTTATCTTCTCGAGCCTGGGTTGCAGGCAGGCCTATTTTTACAGCCCGGCAGCTTTCATCTAGCCAGGATGAGTCAGGAAAAGGAGCATCTAGCAGTGAAAGCCTGCGCCTTCTCCTCCAGCCCCTCTCCACATGCAAACCCTGTCTTGCATGAAGTGCAGGGATGGCTGGGGTTGTGTATGTGTTAGGCATGTGAGCTCCTTCACAATAAGCTGCAGCGGGGAAGGAACTTTAAAGAAACCTCCTTGCCCGGGACTGAAATACAATATAATCAGCTGGGTTCATGGCTTCATTTTATGTGGTGGCAGGTTCTTGCCAAACATTCCAGAGCTAGGGAAGAAGACAGAAGACAGGGCAACTTAGAAAGGGTTGCATAAACAACCGGTCAGTTTGGGGCAGACAGTATGTCTTTCCAGGAGAGCAAATGATTCCGCCGCTTGTTTTTTCGTCTTTGGGACACAGGTTTGTTGGCTCACAACCTGCCCCCGCACAGCAGAGTTCGTTGCTGCTTTGAGGGCTGCAGGTCCGTCCCGTAGAATCCTGCAGTGCGTAGTTTGGCAAAGGACACCGGCGGATGGTTTGCTACGGCGCTCCTCTTTGAAAACCCGAGCCTCCTCTTAAAACAACGCCAAATCCGTGTCCTTCCCCAAGCTACAGATTCTACAGAAGTCTTGTGCGTTTTCCGACCCCCAGAGCGGAAAAAGAAAGACATAGCTGTCTCTGTTTTTGCACTCCAAGAACATTTCCTAGTTCTTGGATTCAATACAAGCTGCTTTTTTTTAAAAGGAGCTTTTCAGAATAACTAGCCTTCCATGCTTCTGCTTCTAATCGTCAGATGCAGTAGGGAGCCACTTGGGATAATCAGGGGCTTTCCTGAGAGCTGCCTCGTGGTTGCAAGATTCCCCATTAGCCTATTGCGGAAAGTGCCCCCAACTACACGCAGAAGGGGAACAAACTGAAGGTTTTAAATAGATGTTAGCCTTAAATAGGGTTTGGTGAAATATGAATGTGAGTGAAGAACAGCCAGGAAGGACCACGCTGGATGGTATCCAACAAAACCAGCTGATCTATAAAATTTGTGCCCCTTTCCTCTTGTTTTGTTCGGTTTCTCCTTCTAACCCCCAACCCCCAATATTGGTGGTGGGGATCCCTATGGCATGTCGCACTTTCTCTGCAACCTAGGCTTGAACCCACAAGCAAGGTTAAACATGCTTATGAGTAATCTAGCCTTTCCCCCCTGATTGCTCATCATCACTATCCCCAAACCCACTAAGTTCAAATACAGGCTGTAGGGAATAAAAGTGACATCATAGACATCCTCCCTCTCCCCCCTCCCTGCTTTCTCCAAGTGGGTCTGCTCTACTGCGTATCACCCTGGTTGCTCCATGAAGGAAGGAGATGTCTGCAGAGTTTATTTAATTCCCTGGTGTAGGTTTAGCAAGAACCTCCCCCTTGGTCTTTAAGTCCCTGCTTCCTCTAATCTCTCCTCTGTCGCCTTCACCTTTTCTTCCCCGTTTCTCACCCTTATTAAATGTCAGCCTGAACCAGACAATATGTATCTGGAAGTGGTGCTCCCACTAGTGTTGAATAGGGTCTGTTTGTCATCGCACGTGATTTCCCTCACCTTGTTTGTATTTGTCTTGAGTTGCGTGTGCTTTGTTTGGTGATCAGGCGCTGGAAGGCAAACACGGGTTTCCTTTCCAGATCCCAACTTATCAAGGCCTAAAATGCTCAGAAAATCCTGCGGCCAGCAAGGAACAGGTGACAATGGGAGCAAATATGTATTTGTCTTGACATTTCATTTGACCCCCGTAGCTGCCTCTGAGATCCTTCCTCCAAAGCACGGTGGGGTTTTGGATTTCAATCACCAGAAGCCTCAGAGAGCACAGTCGGTGGGTGGTACAAGGTCATAAGAGCTGCGAGCCAGAAACCTTTGGAGGCCCGGCAGTTTTCCACCCCCAACGACACTATGCGGGTGTCGTTGAACTAATGTGCAACATGCGTAAATAAGGGAAAGAAAAGGAGAATAGCCATTGAAAAGAAATGCAGTCTTGCTTCTAACCACCCCTTCTTTTGTTTCTCTGTCATGCGCCTCCCTCGTGTCCACATTCCTGTGTCTTGACAAGTTACTCTTAATATCCTTGGCCTTTTTTCACAGAGCTCGGGACTTGTTTCCATGTTAGGTTGCTGGCAGCGTCCTAGGTCTTTGCCTTCCATCTCTCCTAACTTAGAGTTTTTGCAACCATGGCCCATCTGGCTGTTTCTCTGGATGACAGTAATATATTGCACCAGGAGGGAAGATGCTAATAGGAGTTACAGCACACACACCTTTCAACACATAATAAACAATTGTGGCAACTGCAGGAACAAGCTGCCAAAAGGCAAAGGGGAACAAAAAAACAGAACCCACAAATTCCCCACACAACACCCTGGTTGTGGTGCACGCCTGCCCTCTTGTGGCATGATAATTTGAAGCTGTTTTGTTTTCCCCTCCTGACAAACCTTGGCTGATGTCAGTAGGATCAATACCGGGGTTCCCTTTGAAATGCCATAGTAGACTTTAAAAATCCTTAGGTGTTTGTTTTTTTAGAATCCTAATCACTTCCTTAAGCCTACCTGATATTACTCTTTAAGAATTTCCAGAGGAAAGGGAATGGCACTATATATAAGCTTTAAAAAAGTTGAGAATGAACCATGGAAATTGGGTGAACTTATTGGTTCTGTTAACAGTGCAGACTTGAACTTGAGACCTACGTGTCCGGCATTCTAATGGACTCCAATTCTTCCTTGCAGGTTTGCTGACAATGGCATTGGACTCACCTTGGCCAGGTGAGTGTCCTGGATTTCCATTTTACACAAATGGAACAAGCACCATTCTGGATCAGGCCAAAGGGACGTCCTTTGGCCGTAAGCCAGCCTTCTCTTGACACATAGCCAACCTTAATGCCTGTTGGAAAACTCACAAGCTAGACACAGGTGCAACACTCTCCTGTTCACATCCCCCCCCCCAAACTAATTTGTGTCTGGTTCTGAGGGGTGGGTATGGTATATTCAGACTGGTAGCTGTATTCTTAGGTCTCATCTACTGCTGCACCATAAACTGACCCAGGTGGCTTCTATTAGAACATACAGTGGCACCTTGTATAAAGGAATTAATCCGTTCCCAATGAAATTATGTTAAGCAAATTTTCCTTTATATAAATTTCCCATAGGAATGCATTGAAAACAGAGTAATCCCTAATTGCGACCATTTTAATGTTGTACAGATAGGTGATTATGTTAAGCAAATTTCCCCTATCTCTGGAATTTTTTATGTTGTATAGATTTTATGTTATACAAACTGTTTGTTATACGCGGGTCCACTCTATTTTAGTAGCCAATTCCTCTCTTTAAGCGTGGAAGATGATACCAATTTTGATCCGATGATACCAATTTTTAGATTTATCAGGTGACTTCCCCCCCCCCCAATAGCCACTTTTGTGGGTTTTCACTTCAAGCCTATTTAGTCTCTATTTATTTAGAATATTTCTGTCCTCTCTTTCTCCCCGAAAGGACTTGATCTAGCACTGCCAGTTCCTTTGTCACTTTCAGATGCAAGGCATCTCAAGTGGAGAGATTTCTACTTGCATGGAGAATCTCAGTGCAAACAAGAATGCCGATTTTCCAGGGCTCTTGATTGCGTGAAGATTCGATACATGGGCAGGGAGATCCTCCCGACAGCCTCCTTGCTTGTGTTCTGTAGAAGTCACACTGGAGAACTGCTGAACTAAGTCCTCTGAATGTGTCCTGGTAGGCGACCATCAGCTAGGGATGCAGGATTATTCTGAAAGCAAGATTGAGCTCTGGGCAAGCACACTGAGGTGCATGTTGTTTTCTTCCAGCGGAGGCACCTTCCCGCACGACGATGGATCGAAACAGGAGATCAAGAACAGTCTTTTTGTTGGCGAAAGTGGAAACACAGGGACTGAAACCATGAACAATGAAGTCTGGGGTCCTGGAGGCCTGGACCACAGTGGGAGGACCCTCCCCATTGGCCAGTGAGTTTTACTCGGTTTGTTCCTTTTTGGCCAGGTGGAACTGGTCACCCAAAATGTCAGCCCAAGCACCAAGCATCAGTATGATGGTAAAACGGAGGGAGGGATGGAAAAGGCTTTGCCAGGTGCCAGAATGAGTTCAGAGTCAGGTTCAGATAAGCTCCCCTTCTCCTGGGTTCTGATCAGCCTCTCACTCGGCTCCTGATGGCAAGGGGGACCCAACGAAAATCCTCTGAAGACGTTGGCAGCGATGAGGCCACCAAGTAGATGTTTCTTCTAGCAATCTGTTCTTAAAGAATTTAAGACTTTACGGCTAGAAGCAATGCCATGAGCAGGTGTTTTAAGCCCAGTGAGATGTCTTCTATTTCTCCAGTCCCAGTGAGGGATCAGGTGGTTCCATTTTGTATTAGCTGCCATTTACAAATGCCTTCCCACGATACATGAAATACTCAAAAGCGCAGCGTCTCTTATTCAGTTTTGGCTGACAGATTATCAATGAACACGACACATGATTAATTGGTTCGATTCAAGCCAAGGCTGAAGTCTGGGGAGTGCAGCATGCCCAAATTTCTACAACAGAACAGCCTGCCGCCACTAATACGGACTGATAGCTTTTTTTGCATATTAAATTGTAAATGACCTCCCCGTTCCTTCGGAAACATAGAAAGGTTGTCTATATCGACATCTGGATCGTTACAAAAATGCACACAAGTGAGGGACATAAGCCAACAGGTCACCAACACGGTTCCTGTGTCAGACTAATATAAATTAGCTCTAGAAGTCCTTTGTTCCAAGTAACATCTCCTCTTCTTCTCCTCTTGACTCCATTCCAGGCTTTGTACTTAGAACTTGGACTCCAGCCTGACACACTCTGGAGTAGCCAAGTTAATTTAAACCTGTCTCTGGGAGAAGCACAAAAAACTACATTTCAACAGCTACCTTCCCAACCCTCCATATTTTTTTTAAATATATCTATTTTTGTCCTCATTAAATCAGTGTTTTGGGATGTTGTCCATGTCACAAATGACTGAGTAATAAACCAGCTTGCTGCTTAAGAGCCTGTAGACATGAGTCCAATTTTTTTAGTGTTTCTGATTCCATTGTGCTGATTTTTATTATTTTTAAGGTCAATGTGTGAACGCCACCCCCAAGATCTTTCTAAGAACCCAGAGCAAATAAGTGTGAGCTTCCAGGAATTCGGAGAACCTGAGCTGAATTAATAAGAATCACAAGGGTTCCCCCGACACGCAGCATCAGGGATTATAAGAGCTTGAGTCTTCCATTTGTCTACGTCAGGGATTTGAGAAGATATTTCTTGGGCTAGCCACCTTAGCCATCTCCCAGCTGACAGGGAGGCCCTCCTCAGTCCATAAATAAATAAATAAATCTTCTTTTCAGGTTCTGTTTGCCCCTAAGCATTTATGCCTGCCTTTTGCCTTCGGTGATCTGGGCTGCAGTGTGTGAGACCCATGCCAATTGCCAAATCAAACTTGGCCATCTCGAGCAATGTTTTTCCTTTATGCTTCGCAGACAACTCATTGGGACCCCTAACCGATCGCCCTTTCTCTTCTTTTGAAAGGAATTTCCCCATTCGAGGCATCCAGTTCTACGACGGGCCAATCAACGTCCAGAACTGCACCTTTCGGAAGTTTGCAGCCCTGGAAGGCCGGCATACCAGCGCCTTGGCCTTCCGCCTGAACAATGCCTGGCAGAGCTGCCCCAATAACAATGTCAGCAACATATTTTTCGAAGACGTCCCGGTGAGTTCCATTCCTCCGGGTGGTTTTTTGAGCGAATCTGAGGAGTCTTGCGCCCATTTTGGGAGTGGTGACCAGGTTTCAGTCAGACTCAGAAAAACAAAAACAAAAACACTGTGGACTGAGAGGAAGAAATTTGCGTCAAGGTCAGCTCTGGGGAGGTGAGATGGAAGTGGGCTGTAACCTATCAAAGGAGAGAGACTGCCAGAAGGCCACTTGGCATACTTCACTTTCCTCCAACACCTGCTACCCTAGGAAAGTGCCTCAATCTTCCTAATGGCAGGGCTGGCCCTGGATTCAGGTGTAACACCCCCACCACAATATGTGTGGGATGGGTATTCACAGTTACACTTACCCACAGTCTGAAAATATAAGTGTTAAAGGGGAAAAAAACCCCAAAATATGTATTTCCATATTGTAATTACCAGACATGGACACTAGAGGGACCCAGAGACCTTGCTATGTATAGGGCTTGCTGTTATCTGTGGTTTCTGGCTTAGGATTGATCCCTTGCAGATAGCGGGGTCCCACTGTAATTAGAAACAGGGTGTGATGCGTTGTTTGGCTTTTCTTTCTTTGTGACAAGTCCTAAGGCCAGTCTGGCTGTTAGGCTAAGTACACTGACCACCCCAGGAAGCAGATGGTGGAAGGCACAGAACGGTTCGGCCATTGTATGTCCCCTACACCCTGCCATCCATTTAAAAGCCTTGGTTGTCCACAAGACTCAGTTGCCATCTGATCAGGACATGGACTTAGGGGTGACAGGAGCAAGGGAGAAAATGCCCTCTTCCTTTTTGCTTCAGGCATGGGCTGGGCTGGGCTGGGGTGCATACAGGACCAACGGTTAGTGGAACCACCACATCCTAAAGATGTGTGGCATTCTAGTAGTTCTTTGGTTAAAATATTTTGAGGCTGCCTTTTACAGTATGAAAGTCTCTCAAGGCAGCTTGCGAGATTTCTGCCTTTGGCTTCTGAAAAATCTTCCAACGCTGCTTATGGGAGATCAAAAAGGGAAATTTTAACAAAAGAAAGAATGGATTTTTTTTTAAGAGCGGCGAAATGGCTGGACTGATCAGCGGAGTTGGGAGTCTGAAACCGAACTTTCCCAAATCTTTCAACAAAAACATACAAAAAATATTTATTTATTTATTTATTTATTTATTTATTTATTTATTTATTTATTTATTTATTTATTTATTTATTTAT
>JAHTLZ010000252.1:12664173-12692289 GCA_023846285.1 Phrynocephalus versicolor | reverse complement strand
TGGCAAGGATTCTTTGAAAGAACTAAGCATGAGCCCTTGCTCACCCTAAAAAGGCCTTGGGCCACCCCTGGGAGAGATACTCACCCAGTGAGGTGGCCTCTGGTCTTTGAAGCGAGGACACAGAGAAGGCCTTGAGGATACCATTCCTTCTGCACATAAAAGAAGCCGACCTCAGATGCAGTAGTTGTAGATTCTACATTCCAAATGGCTATAAGTTTTCAAAAAGTGTAGAAATTTATTGACATTCTACAGAGCATTTGACAGAAAGACGGTCCCAACGACACAAAGAAATCCTTCAGAGGTTAAAAAAAAAACCACAATCAAACCAGTCTTCAACATCCCATACCAAACTTTAAGGCCTCCTACTGTGTTTTTCTGGCACATTAACTAGTGAAGTTACATGAGGCCTCACCCATTGCTGTGATCACGAACCTGAAGCAGAGAACACATCTACCTCTGATGTTCAGGGTTAACTAACTTGAGGAAACTGACACAAACTCTAAGCTAGGCACACACATAGCTGTGACAGCAACGTGTCTAGCTTAAGAAATAAGCCCTCGAGCGTACCTGATACTGGTTTCTGAGACAATTAGATCTTTTACTATTCCTTTTACATCAGTTTCATTTGAACATCTCAGGGTAGCATAATGGGGACAAGAGACCTGGACCAATAGCCCAAAGAATCTATAACTATGCTAATTCAATGTTTAAAAAAAATGGGAAGAGACAGCAGGTCACTTTTAGCCATTGGACAGAGATCCTTCTTATATCTCAAGATTCTGCTTCAAGAAGTCCGTTCTGGTACTGTCTTTTTCGGTACCCTCATTCCATGGTTGTCTGCTTCAAGAACCAAAAACCCCTCAAGTACACTGTTTATTTTGCTTAACAAAATACTGGACAAATGGTTAGAACACGGGGGGCTGTCGGGCCATGAACTGTCTTGACTGATGACCTCCCCCACTCCCGCAAAAAAAAAAAAAAAAAAAAAAAACAAGTTGCAATGGTACCTTCAATGGAAAAAAAAGTATTTTCTCCCTCTGAAAGGGCAAAGTCCGTAATACTGGCGTTAAGGAGAGCAGCTGTCTGATTTAGGCTTAAAGTTGGTCGAGCAAGGCACAACTTAACAGGCCGTTTACAAATGTTAACCATTAACTTCACTGTTACTAAACAAAGGCTTCTTATTAATGCGTAGACTGTCCCCTTGGTCATCAGAACTCTCAAACTCAGAAGGTTGTTTCCGGAATGTTCCACCTTCCCACTCACTCTTTTCCTTACAGAGTACATCATAGATCTTCTTTCAGTTTGCTGGCACGGTTGTTTTCTTTCACAGCTTCGGGTTTCTTGCCCGTTTCTTTTTTCTTTTTGGATTTTTCAGCCTTCGTCTTATTTTTCTCTTTCTCTTTCTCTTTCTCCTTGGCTCCTTTGCCAGGGTACGTTTGGCCTTCCACTGTTACATCTGCACACCTTTCTTGATTTACCAAAAAGTCTTTGATCTCCCAGGCGTAGCTACCGTCACGCAACATAAAGATGGCACGGTTTGAGCCAACAATAAACCTAGATTAAAAAAATAAAAGCATTTAGTTAGAGTGCAATCTCTCTGGAGATTCTGCCTTATCTTTCAGAGAAGCAGCAGCCAAAATAGAACAGATAACACAAAGTATTAAGTGATGAAGCTCTATATCTTTCTCAGAAGCAAATGACATCTACAGTATTTCCGAACTCAACATAGCATGAAGAGCAATTTCTGCACTATATGATTTATTACCTATTTAAGGAGTATTCCTGCTACTTACTGCCTTCTAAAATTCTACTCACCCAAAGGCTGGGATAATTTTTAAAGTCAAAAGCTAACAAACAAAAAAGGAAACCCAACTTTCTTGTGCTGGATGAGATGGGCCATAATTCTGATGACCATCTTCCAGTGCTAAAAGAAATCTCAGCTGATATACTGTATTTTGAAAGTATTATTCAATAGCAGACGAGCAATATTATAAGAGGAACAGGCCACTGCTTTGAAATCCTTCACAAATGCAGGTGCCATTTCTAAGCAAAATACAAACTTAATGTACCTCAACATTGCATAGAATTCTTTACACATTAAACTGAAACTGCCTCATGCCAACCTGGCTGACATTAAAAGTGTAAAGAGATGCAGTGTCTCATGACACCTCTCTCTAGTATTATCCTTTACCGAATTACTCCTTTAGGTGTGGCTATCTGGCACTTGAGCAGCACTGGTTTTGGGAACAGCCATTAATAAGTATGCAATTATTCCATTCTGCACTTCCTGCATTTAATTCCCTTCAGGTCTCCACAACTACAATCTCATGGCAAACCACAGGTAATATGGAAACTCCCCTATAACATTTGAAATAGTTGATGAAATGGGTTAAAACCCATGCATGCAAAAGCCGGAGTAAACTTGCTAACTTTTAAGGTGCCACACCAGTCTTAACTTTTGAGTGGCAGGTGCAGGGAGGAAGGAGAACACTGCTTAACAGCAACCTAGATTAACCCTATCTTCTTCTAATGAAGGCAGTAACTTTCAATCATTTTTATTAACTGGAAATTAAATCATTCACCTTTCCAGCCCTCTAGAAAAAACACACTTACCTCTGGACATCATAGTTGGCATTAAAGAGGCTGCCTTGCCAGAGGTTGGTGATTTCTTCTGTCTCTTTCTCCGTGGGCTCTCCTGACACAGTGACAAACATCATTAGAGTCTTCCCCTTCTTTGTCATCTGCAAGATGCTCTCAGGTTTGCTTGGGTCGATTTTGGAGAAATCTATGGGTGCAGAGGGACGCTTGTGCTCTGGGAGATCTCCTTCTTCTATATCATCATCTTTCTGTTTTGGAAACAAACACAGAAATACAGCATATCAGAACACATTAGATCAGAAGAAACCATTGTACAGTTTCCCCATAATCCAGTATAGGCGGATGAAGAAAAAAACAGACTTATTTCAAAAATGATTGTTTTTGCATGGTAACGTTTCTCTTGCTTCTACTGAGTTTCCAAAAACAAGTCAAAACCTGGCTTTTAACCCATGTCTTTACAAACCTCACTCCTTTGTAATATTGATTTTAGAGTCTATGCTAGCCCGTGGTTTGCCAAAGGACCTCTTGCTTTTATATGATCATGTTTAATAATGGCATCTATTTTTACTTTTTCTGGAACATGCTCAGAGTAGTGTCTTGTCCACTAAATGGGTGAGGTGTAAACAAAATAAATGAATAATATATTTTTCCATTTATAATACACTATTTTTTTCTTAAAATTGTTAGGCTAAAAATTGAGTTGTCTTATACATTGTAGGCAGGCAGCACGGGCTTCTCCCTCTCAACTTCAGGGTTGGCTCCTTTCTGCACCCACAAACCAAATATTATTGCAGCGCCCAGGGACGCAGATACACTATTTCACAATCCCCCCTTTTATACAAAACACACACGTTTATGGTGCCAGTACTTGACTGGATGCCCCGTTGATTTTAATGGGATTTCACTCCTCACAGCCATCTCTCTCTTACATGCCCTTATCTTGCTTGGCATCCTTTTCACACGGGTCCCTCAGCACATGTTAGATTGTGAGTGTTTCCGGGCAGTGGCTTTTGGACTTGCACGAGAGATGTAAAAACAAAGGTGAGAAAGAAGAGCCCATTCCGTCTATGCCCACCAGTTCCAAGGCAATAAGATGGAGAGGATCGTTCCAGGACGCACTCCTCTTTCTCAGCTTCGTTTTCTCAGCTCGTTTCCCAAGCAAGGGAACAGCGCATAAGAGAAAAGCGGCCACAGGAAAGGAAAATCCCACTGAAATCAACCAGGCTTCTGGACAAGTACAGGCACCTTAAAAATGTGTGCGCATAAAAGGGGATTGTAAAAGTGCTTCCGCCCCTGGATGTGATGGTAAGGCAGGCAGATTCCATATGTTTATGATGTCTTTTTATAAAGAAGATTTTGAAGGCAACGCTCTTTCTTTTTCACATAAGTGTAGAATTAATTATTTAACTAAGGCTAACAATTTATTTATTTATTTATTTATTTATTGCATTTATACCCCGCTTATCTACAATATGTACTCTAAGCGGCTTACAAAACATCGGGCCTCAATAGCCATAAATTACAAAAAAACAAAAATAAAACAAATAATAATAACACTAAGCAAAGTTAAAACCTAATGGCACCTCAATGAATGACAATGATAGATAAAATAGTTTACGATGGCGGAGGGGGGGGAAAAAAAAAACAGTTAAAGATCGCCAAAGGCCTCCCGGAAAAGGTAGGTCTTTAACGCCTTCCGGAAGGCCAGCAGGGACTCTGCAGAGCGCACTTCACTGGGGATGGAATTCCAGAGGCTAGGGGCCGCCACTGAGAAAGCCCGGGTCCGAGTACTCGTCCTCCGGGCTTCACGAGGGGTGGCGACCCGAAGCGTGTGCGCTCGCACCTGCCGAACGGGACGGGCCGAGGTTGATCGCTGAGCGATACGCTCTGCCAGGTAGTCCGGTTCAAGCCATGGAGGGTTTTATAAACTAAAACCAAGACCTTGAATCTAATCCGGGCTGCAACGGGCAGCCAGTGCAGGCGGGCCAGAACTGGGGTGATGTGGTCATAACGACGCACACCAGCCACCAGCCTGGCCGCCGCATTCTGAACCCGCTGCAGACGCCGGAGAAGAGTCAAGGGCAACCCCATGTAGAGGGCGTTACAGTAGTCCAGCCTCGAGATCACCAGAGCTTGGACCACTGTTCTCAGAGAGTTCGCGTCGAGGTACGGGCGGATCTGGGCGATCCGACGGAGATGGTAATAGGCGGATATATCATGTGGATATAGGAAAGTAAACTGATGTTCCTGGCTGCACAGCTGCCACACGTTGTATACGGGTCTGCTTCTGAATGTGATCTAGAAGATTTAGATACTGCATGATTTAGCATACCTACAAGTACAGCCAAAGGGAATGTTGATTGCATCAACTTTGAAACTTGATGCTACTGAACAATTAACCCCATAGGAAAAAATCACATGGATCTGAAAAAGAATTCCATCAAAATTCGAAACTTCTCAGGCTCTAAACTAAAAATACTGTCAAAACAGACTAAACAAAACTGTAAAAACCACATACCCACCAAGTAAACTGATAAGTATCAAAAGCAAAATTGTAACAAATCTGCACAAAGGAAAATGTAATTTGAGAAAGGAAATCAGGGACAGAGGAAGCAAAAAAGGGCATCGTATAAATGCAACTTTGTAATGGAAAACCGGGGGAGGGGGGGACGTAAAACACTGGTAGACCTTACAAATGCAGTCCAAGTAATGTAGCAGTGGACAGTATTGTTAGAAAATCACGTAAATAAAAGAAAATATTAAAACAAACAAACCATAAATGTGTCTGTCTGGATCATATAAAACCTGTCTCTTTCATTTACACACACACACACACACACAAACCTTTTCTAATAAGACTATGCACTACTGCGTTATTGCCTGGAATGGATTTGTAGGTCTACCTGTTTTTTCAATTTGTCTAGCATTTATTTATATTTTTGCACTTTTAGACCGCCCTGATTTTCCCTTGGGAACATTGGGAGGTTAACAAAGGCCAAACAAATGACTAAGCAACAGTTATAACCAAGGAACAAAAATAAAAAGTAGTAAAACACCACAACAATATCAATGCAAAAAAGGGGGGGCAGCAAGAGGCACAAGGAGGAAAAATAGGGGACCAGCAACAATAAGCAACTACCGATTTCCATTTGTCTTTCCCTTTCAATCATACATTGATATATGCATTCTCTCATCTATACATTATTTGCATACGCACGCGTGTTTTCATTTATTTTATATAGGCGAGAGGGACAGGCAAACAAACTTTATGGTTTCTTTTTCTTTTAATAGCATTTGAATACCACCAAGAGCAACCTTGTAGCTAGGTGAGAGGTACAGAAATCCAACAAGCAAGCAGACATTTTGGCCTATTTCAGAGCGTGGATAAGGAATCCTACTGAACAGTGAATCCAGAATTAATGGGGGGAGGCGAAGGGAAGTGAGGGAATTCTGGGGTGGGTGCGAGAGAGAGAGAGAGAGAGAAGGTTTGCGGAGAACCCGCTAAAATACCAGGCTCGGGGGGGGGGGGGGGGGGGAAGGCCGCCTTCCTCCTCCTCCTCCTCTCACCTCCCACTGCTCCAGCAGCCTCGCCATGTCCGCGTCGTTATAGTCTCGGATGTCCTTTTTCTTCTTCTTGGGGGCCGCCTTGGCGGGGCTCCCTTTGGGGCTCGGAGGAGGCGGCGGCTCCTCCTCGGCTGCCATAGCAACCGCCGCCAGCAGGCCCAGGGCCGAGAGCAAGCCCAGCCACCGCCAGGCCGCCGCCATCTTGTCCAGCGGACCGGAAACTGCCGACAGACCGGAAGCAGCCTCTTCCTTCCGGTCTCCCTGCTTTTTCGCCACCCACCCACCCACTTGCTACGGGCTCGCGCGCTCCCTCTCCAACGACGCAGGCGCACTAGGAGCGGCCGGGCGTGGGGAGAGAATCTCGGGGAAGGAGGGCGCGGTAACCAAAGGGCGGAGGGCAGCGGGGCGTCGCAAAACGCGTAGAGGGGTAATTGGGCTGAACCATTCGAGCTTACAAGAAGGGGAGAACTCCCTTTTAAAAGAAGTTTTATCTTCCCCCGACGGCCCACGCGCAAGCTATTTTTTTTTAAAAAAGTTTTATATTTTAAGAAAACTTTTTAAAATATGGTCTTCATCTGGAATGGAAAATGGCATATATTTATTGTTCATTATTCATGATAAAATATAGAATCATAAATAATAAGTAATAAATATGCACCAGTTTCCAGGTTATAACAAGAAAATGTTTTCTGAAAAATTAAAACTTTTTAAGAAATATTTTTAATACGGACTGGGTATTGCTATATATTTCTTGTTCATTATTTCATATTTCATCATGAAAAGTAAACAAGTTGCTCCATTTTCCACTCCAGATCAAAAAGCGATCCCTTTGTTTTCTTTTCACCACTAACATAAATAACACAAAGCTTTATTTTTCCTCTTGCACTGAAGGGCTGAAAGTCATGGATTTGCATAATGAATGACAGGCTGTGCAAGCCAAGTAGGATTATTTGGGTTACGATTTGGGGGAACCAAGTTTATTAGGTTACCTAAAGATTATTTATTTATTTTTATTAGCATTTCTGTTGCCTTTTTAATGATATAAGATGCCTCTTCATACTCATTATCATTCCATGTTGTCTCCAATTTATTAGCAACTGTCATATACTCGTTTTCTCCAATTACTATCTCTCAGTGTTGTAAACCACCTTGGGTCCTTTCCAAGGTGAAAGGCAGGGTAAAAATATTTTAAATAAATAATAAATATTCACTGATTGATATGCACACCCACACACCAGCCCATCCTCTCCCTACTTGATGTTCATAATATCCCAGCAAGATAGGGCTTGCCTGACAACCAACCAGTCTCCCAAAGTCATCCAGGGAGCTTATGGCATTGTGGGGAATTGAACCGGGATTCATGTCACACTCTAGCAGTATAAATTGGGTACGATTCAATGGAAACTCTCCTGGGTGTGAAAAAGGCTCCATCCTAGAATCAACCATTCAGAAACACAGGAATTGCTTCCTAACATCTGCTGGAGAATGATGGGAGCTGTAGTACAAACAACAACAACAACAACAACAACAACAACAACAACAACAAACAAAGTGCTGCCCTTTGCTCAGGGAGGCCTAGCTGGTTATCCACATGCCTGTCACTTTTGCAATAAAAGAAAACACTTTAATTTTCCCTGGTACATTATTACCCCAGCTGTGGGTATTCCCCAGCCCCCACCCTCCACACACAGAGAGATGCTGCAGGATCTTGTGGCTTTAAATCCTGTTTCCTGAACGGTTTGTTGTAGCATTTTACATGTGACATTTTCTTGTGTGCTATCCTTAAAATGTTTACTAAAGCAAAACAATTTTCAAAGCAGTTAAAAACAGTAACAATGGTCACACAAGGCGTGGCAGTCTTAATGAAGTTCCACTGAGATCAAGGTTAGGACAGTGTTTATTTTTGCATTTCAATCTTGTAGGCCCCTGCAAGGTGATATTTTGGGGGTCAACGGTAAGGGAAATGCAAGGGTTCACCATAATAAGATAAATTCCAGAACGTATGCTGCAGCAACACCTTTATTACAGCAACCTATGAAGCTTAACATCATGTAACAGATTTTGTAAACAAAAATAATTTTCTGAATTTCTACTGTAGGTTGATGCAGGGAAAAGACAACTACAGTATTATTTTTCTTAGCCTTGACACATCATTTCACCCACCGAACGCAGGCCTAGAAACAAAACCGTCGCCTGGAATGCTTTACATGTGTTAGTGCTTTTAAAATGCTTTACTCGCTACAGATCACAGCTACCTTTGAAAATTTAAAATAAAATAAAAAATCAACCCAGCAACTTTGCAGGGAGTCCTTTGAAGACTGAGTTCCCGGAGTTCCTTTTTGGAAGACGGGGCGGTATATAAGCTTTAAAAATAAATAAATAAATAAATAAATAAATAAATAAATAAATAAATAAATAAACAAACCTTGGAGGGACCAGTCATGCCGATAACTTACATTTCAAGGGATCCGTTTGACCCGAGATGGTCTTGGGAGGGGGGAGGGGGTTTCCCAGCCAAAACGAGACCGGTGGGACGGCTTCCTCCCACGGATCTCACCCACCCCTCGTTCCGCTCGGCTTCTCGCCAAGGGGCGCCTGTGCGTAAAAGCGCGCCGGGGACCCACAACAAACCCGCTCCAAAGCCCGGCTCGTTCGTACCGGCGGCGTTTCTACCACCCCATCATCACCATCACCATCATCATCTACTCCTCCTCCCTGCTCTTCCCGGGGAGGAGCCTGGGCGCGCCCCGATCCCCGGGGAGGGAGAGTCGCCTCGATCACCCCCGGGGCGCACCAAAGCTCGCCATAGGCTTAACGCGCGCGGGTGACGGCGGAGGCCACGGGGAGGGGAAACGGCAGGGAAAGCCGGCCCAGCCGGGGAGGATCGGGAGGTTGGGTGGCCACGGAAGGAAGGAGGGAGGCAAGGGGAAAAGGGCCGGCCCCAACAAGCAGGCGCGTTGGCTCCGGGGCCCGCCCTTCCTCGCCATGCAGTAGCGGCGGCGGCGGCGGCAGCTGGCCGAGGCAACGCCAAGGCGCCGGGCGCTCCCTCGGAGTTTCTGTTTCTCTGGCTTCCCCTCCCATTTTCCAAGTTGGAGGAAATCGGATCACGGGCGAGGGCTCGCCCAGGCGCTGCTGCCACCGCCGCCGCCGCCTTTTCCTGGCCGCCTTCCCCTTCCTCCTCCTCCTCCTGCTCCTGCTCCTGCGCCCTGCCCAGGCGCGGGGATCCAGCCGGCGAGGGGAAGATGGCAGGGGAGGAGAGAAGGGCTGGCCGGCCGCCGCTCCGCCGCCGCCGCCACCGCTGCTGTAGCTCCAGTTCCAGCCCGGGGCCCTCCTGCTGCCCGAGCGCCCCCAGCGCCTGAAGCTCCTTCCCGGCCGGGGCCCGGCTGGCTGGCCGGCCGGAGCAAGCGCCGCTGCTGGGCTGGGATGCCGGCGGAGCAGCCGAGCGGGGCGCCCTGAGCGAGGCAAGCGGGCAAGCGGGCAGGCGACGAGGCCGAGGGGCGGAAAAAAGCCCGCTGGGCACCTTGCTCCACGCCTTCACTTCACCGGAGCTGCCCTCCCGAGGTGAGCTGCGTCCACACGTTCCCCGAGACGCGCGTTTCGGCGGGGGAGAGGGCGCGATCCGTGCAACTCCGCAGTGCCGCCGGCGCCCCTTCCTCCTCTTCCTCCCGCCAGCCTCGGCCCGGCTGCCGGGCCACACCCTCCGGCGGGCTTCCTCTGGAGGCAGCGAGGGAGGGTTGCCGGGCGGCTGCCCCACATGGCTCGCCCTTTGCCCGGAGAGAGGGACCCGAGCCGGGCTTCTTTCCCGGCCCTGAGACTCGGGCACTTTTGGTTTCAATTAGGAGCCAAGCGGTCCGGCTTTGTTTTGGAAACCGTTAAAACGAGGACGGGGGGGGTCCAACGAGCCGGAGCCATCATTTCCCGTTAGTTTGGGTTGTTTTGCATAAAGTTTCTCCCGGAGAACACACTACTGCTCTTTTTGCAACATCTATTTGTTTGTTTTACCCCTGCTCCTTGTCTGCGCCCTGCCCAGCGTTTGTATAGCCGCCTTTTGTTTCTTTTTCTTTCTCTTTCTTTTTTGTTACAACCAGTAGAAAAGAAGGGGGGGGGGGGGTGTTTTTGCCTATGCCTACCCTTGCTTCCAGTAGGCCATTTGTGGTTTTGGTGTGAGCAAAAACCTAATTTTGCTTTCTTTCCAGACTTTTTTCCCTCCAAAGAAAGGGAAAGAAAAGCAGCAGCCCGGGACAGAATGAACTGGATGCCACTGGGAAAGCAAGGAGTTGACGTTCCAGGGATCCAGCCGCAAAAGCAGCATCGGTCGGCGGGCCGAGGGACCGGAGTTCTTGTTCGGGGGCAGCTCTGTTAGGACCACATCGTGACGCTGGGAAAGTGGAGTCGCGAAGGGCCATGGTTTGGCACGAGCCGCCCTGCGTCTCTCTCTGAGTTGCACTCTGAGACTTTATCCTTATTCGTGGGGGATTAATGGAATGATGGTGCGGACAAGGCAGAGCGATCTCGCCGTGCTCACTAGGGACTCCCCTGGAGGTAACCAGCGCAAGGGTGGTGACGGTGGCGGTGTCCCCAGAGGCATGCGCAGTCCCCCAAGGCGCAATGGCTAGCGGCAGCTCGGGCACATCGGCCAGCGAGGTGTCCACCCCCAGTGGCAACGCGGCACAGCGCAAAAAGCTCGTTTCCATCTGTGACCACTGCAAAGTCAAGATGCAGCTGGTGGCAGACCTGCTGCTCCTCTCCAGCGAGAGCCGGCCGGTCCACGCAGAGAGCCTATCGGCGTGCGGGGAGTCCTTTGAGAAGTGCCGAGACACCATCATCGCCCGGACCAAAGGCTTGTCCATCCTGACCCACGACGTCCAGAGCCAGCTGAACATGGGGCGCTTCGCGGAAGTCGGGGAGATCCTGGCGGAGCTGGGCGAGCTGGTGGTCTCCTTGACCGAGTACTCCGCCCACGCCGCCTACCTGGCGGCCGTGGAGACCCCGGGGGCTCAGCCAGCTTTGCCGGGCTTGGTGGACCGCTACAAGGTGACCCGGTGTAAACACGAGGTGGAGCATGGGTGCGGGGTGCTGAAGAGCACCCCGTTGGCTGAGATGAGCCCTCAGCTCCTGCTGGAGGTCTCGCAGAACATGTCCAAGAACCTGAAGTTCCTGACGGATGCCTGCGTCCTGGCCAGCGAGAAGACGAAGGACAGGTTTGCCAAGGAGCAGTTTAAGCTCAGCGTCAAATGCATGAGCACCAGCGCCTCGGCCCTCTTGGCCTGCGTCAAAGAGGTCAAGACCTCGCCGGGCGAACTCGCCCGCAACCGGTGCGTCTTGTTCAGCGGGCCCTTGGTGCAGTCCGTCGGCGCCTTGGTGGGCTTTGCCACCGAGCCTCAGTTCCTGGGCAGGGCCGCCAGCATCAACCCCGAGGGCAAAGCGGTGCAGACGGCCATCTTGGGGGGCGCCATGAGCGTGGTCTCCGCCTGCGTGCTCCTCACCCAGTGCCTCAGGGATATTGCCCAACACTCGGAAAGTAGCGCCAAGATGACGGAATACAGGGAAAGGTTGAGGAACTCCGCGTGCGCCGTCTCGGACGGATGCAACCTGCTATCTCAGGCACTAAGAGAGCGGTCTTCACCCCGGACTTTACCGCCAGCAAATACAAATTCTGTGAATTAACCTTTTCTCTCCCTCCCCCCTCCCCTTGTCCCAATATTGAAACAGCACGGTCACTGCTAACAAAAACATACTAACTTCCCTCTTCTTCTTCTTCCTGTGTTTTGTGTATACCAAAGAATTTGTGGAAACGAGCCAAATTCTTTGATCATGAGTGTGACGATGCATACAGTTTCTGAAACAACCTAAGGCCACCCAGTGGCACCTTTTTTGCCTATGTACAAATGTCTGCCTTTTCTTTTTAGCTGGCATCTTTTGAGGAGATCAGATCCAAGCAGCCATTGTAGAAGTTGGGTCGTCGTTGGCGATCAGGAGCCACCGTCCAGGCGAGTGAGCGGGCTAGCAGAGGATGGCCAGAGAGTGTACTTCCTTCTGAATAGCCAGCCTCAAACCTCAACTTAATCCTTACCATTCTGGGCTCTCAAACAGCCTTCCGTGTCTCCAGTGCCAATTCTCAACAGGCTAGTATATTTTCTTAGAAGTCTGGTAACTTTTGGTGGTGGTGGTGCGAGGGGCTGTTTTTCCTGGCTAGAAAAAGAAAGCCAATAGAGTTGCATATCTTCATTCGTCAAATCCTATAAACAAAGAATCCCAAGAACAGCTGGAAGGCTGAACTCAACAAGGGAGGTACTTTTAAAAAGGAAAGGCAGAGCCTTAATGGTGTTGGGTGTGTGTCCGTGCGTGTTTTTTTGCACGAGAGGCAGGGCGGGGTGGGTGGGTAATTTTGTCCTTTTTCTCCCTTTCTTTCTCTTTCGTCTTCCGGAAATTTCCTTCTCAATTTCACTCTTCAGTTCTGCAGGAAGAAATACGTTACCTCAGCTTTCGTAAGCCTGAAAGAAGCCAACAGTTGAGCGATGGATGTTGCTGTTTTGTTTCTGTTTGTTCTGTATGATTACTTTTGAATTGAGTTATTAAGTTAGAGGTGAATTTTGCGGTGTTGCGTGGAGGAGGAGCGGCAGGTGGATAGCAGCTCCAGTCTGGAGCAAAAAGCTACTGTGAGTGTGTTTTATAACGGGGGGGAGGATTACACTATATCAAGAAATTGATTCTCTTTTTTTAATTTTTTTTTCAGTGAAAGTTTTTTTTAAAAAAAAAATCTTGCATGTACTGGAGTATTTATTTCATCTATTAAAATGTTGTTTCTCAGACCACCTTTCTCTGGATCTTTTTCTATTGAAACAATGACACGCCATTAGCAAAAACGCCTGCTTTGTGTCGCATTGTCCTGTTCCCCAGGAATGGGGTCATAATGAAGTACTGTATGGCTGAAGTTGTAGACTTGACTTACCGGATTCTAACTCATCTGGCTGCGGAGCTAGAGTTTGGGAGTTCGGTGCCTGCTTGTCAAAGACTGGACCTGATGATCCAGCTTTGCATGTAAAGACATGTGTTCCATCCAGACATTGGACTGCAGTTCCCATCAGCCACAGATTGCATACCCCACAGAAAAGGAAGGTGGGTTTTCCAAGCCCCAACAGTTGGATGGCTTATGTTTTTCCCTTGGCTGCTATTGCAAATGTTGATTACCCAGCTTGCTTTGGAGTGGGGGGGGCAATGTGTAGCCTGCATGGTGTAATTAAAACTGTAAACCGCCCAGAGATTACTTGAAGTGGTATGGGGCGGTATATAAGCAGAACACTTTGCTTTGCTTAAAATAGACACTGTGATGGTGGATGGACTCCTTTGGAGTAAGTAGCCTTTCCAGCGTGGGTTTCCCTCCTATTTTTTTTTCTTTGCAGTTATTCCGAACAGAGAGTTTGCAAATGGTTGTAGCAGGGTTAAAATCAAAACAAACAAAAACACCAGGCCGTGCAACATTCAACCCCTTTCGTCACATCAGAATCCTCATTAGCTCAGAACGGGAGCTGGAAGGGAGACCAGGTGGAAACGACCGCCTAGATTTAGGCAGTTTCCCGCTCTAAACATGAAACGGGGAGGAGATGTAGGGCAGAATATGATAAAGAGGGAAAGGGCGTAAACTGCAGACAATTAATGCCACTCGCCTCTGGGCCGCCTCTTTCCCATACCATTTCCGATGACCTTCAACTACTGCTGCTGCTGCTTATAGCCGGTTTGGATGGTCTTGTTGAGGTTGCTCTAGAAATCTTTAATCTCCTGTTCTAAAAAAGCCTGACAAATGCAAGGTTCCCAAGAGGCTGACGAGCCCTCATTTCTCGCAAGTCGAGTCGGCTGTGTCCCGAACTGCCTGGTTTTGCTTTTCTGTATAAATGGCAAAAACCCTTGAAGGGCAGAAGGCGGTTTGATAGACATTTGGCTGCCGCCGGAGGGTCGTAACCTTCACGGAAAAGTTAATCCGGGAGCTTGGCAAAAGGCATCGATAAAACGCAAGCCACAAAGAGGGGATCCTACTCTAGCCAGATACCCACAGCCATGGCACTGATTGTGCGGTAGAAAAACCACACACAACCCCCACTCCCACCCCAGTACAGTAATTTGGGGCAAAAGCATCTGTGATGATGGTTCATGTGCAGTCAGTTCAAACCGCACTGGGCAGCAATTCTATACCGTATTAGTTTGCTACAACATAATCCCCATTGAACACAATGGGACGTGGTACCAGTAAGCTTTCCACCAGTTGGGTGGCTATATGTAGTCACCAGGCAACAGTTGCTTTGTGGGTCTCCTGTTAGGCAAACGTGAAAAAGAGAGAAGGAAAGGACACTGTTTCTGCCTTGTTATCGGACCTCTGCCTGTTGTCTTCAGCTTTTGAAACCTGCCTGGCAACTAAAAAGGGCCTGGGGATCTCCTTTGCTTTGGATTTTTATGTAGTTTGTTCCAGCCCTGCCCAAGAAAAGCCAGTGACTAAATATGTTGCAAGGAATGTCACAAGTGTATCTTTTGACAGGGGAAAAAAGGGGAAATTTGAAGAAAGCGTGTTTTGTCTTGGTCAGTTTTAAGAACACCTCCCCTGTGATTTATTTTCTTGCTGTGGCATCCGATTGCACCTCAAATGCTGTACCTGTGGAATAGCTCCCTGAAAACACGGTTTAAAAGGACTGGACCTGACCCTTCTGCTCCTGACACTCTCCAGATGCTCACCTGTAGCATCAGATGTTGGAAGGCTAGCCAAGTACAGTACCTCTGTGGTACTCTGTGGCCACACAAATAAACTTGTTGACTGCCAATGAAAAAGTGCCCAGCCTCTGCTGGAAGGGGTCTCATGCACAGACAGGCAGCTGGATCCATCAGCCTTTCTTCCTCTCCATCTGTCCGTCCATCATCCTATTATTTCCACCCTCTTTCAAAAACGCATTAGTGCCAGTCGGGGGGGGGGGGGGTGTACAACTTATACAACCTCTTTGAAAGCCTGCATGGCCACTTTTCCCAGGCTCTGATTTGAATTTTTGAGGTGACTTGGTGGAGGACAAATGAGAATAGATTGGCCATCAGCCGTAGTCCAAAAGGGCTTTCCGCTCTTGCTTCTGTAGGTCCTTCTTAGTCTTCAGATCTCTTAACATCCAGATGGACCAACCCCGATCTGCATGGATTTTAAGGATTTGCTTGATAAGGCTGACTCGTCCTTGGTTCCTCTCTCTTGTCTTTCTCCTCTTCCAAAAACCTGACTGACAGCCCCACTGCTGCCTTTGAGAAGAGTCAAAATGAAAGTCAGTTTCCAGCACTGTCTCATAATGGAGGGGTCACGTCCATGTTCTGGGAGGTGTACAGTACCTCAGGGGTGTCCAAACTTGCAAGAAGGGCCAGATTTGGTGAGGTGAAAATGTGTGGGGGCCAACCATTCAGCCACATTTGGCCCCTAGGCGGGACTTTGGACAAGCCTCTAGAACAGGGGTCCTCAAAGTTTTCAAATAGCGGGCTGGTCCACCACCACCCAGACACCACTGGGGGCCGGACCACAGTCCAAAAACAACAACAACAACAACAACAACAACAACAACAAAGCTGACATGGAAAAAAGGGGAGGGAGGGGCAAGTGGGTGGTAGTTGGGTGGGGGAGTGGGAGAAGCGACATAGCCCACTGCTTTGAACTGCCTCAGCAATAGAAGCAGCTGCAGAATCTGGCTTGCTCGCAAAGCAGGGGGTAGGTGAGGGTGTGCAATTGGTCCCAGGGGCCGGATTCAGGACCTTGGGGGGCCGCATCCGGCCCCGGAGCCTTAGGTTGAGGACGCCTGCTCTAGGACATGCAAGGAGGTAGGGAGGATGCTGCAACAATGGAGCCGGGGGCAGGTGGGCTGGGCAGGTGGCTGGGGGGACAGACGGAGGCAGGGAGGGCAGGCAAACCGTAAAACTGTAAACTGACATCTCCATCCTGTATGGGGAGAGGCCCGCTGGTGGGTATGTATGACAGGCTGAGCCGGCAGAGAGAAGAGGCTGCGGGCCACTCAAAATTTGAAAATGGGCCACATTTGGCCCCCGGGCCTGACTTTGGACATGCCTGCTGTACTTCATTTTGGAATGGTGGCTGGGCAGAAATGCCACGGTAGGAAAGGAAACGCTCAAGGAATAAGGCATGATAGGAGTTCTCATCCCTGTTTCCACTTCACAAACTAGCAACGGTGTCCAAGGGAGGCCCTTTTAGCTTCATCCAACCTAGCTGCATCTTTGTGCCATGCTGTGACACCGTTAATAGGATTTGAGGCCTACTTGGATGGCCTGCAGCATCCTGGGAATTGTAGTTTGGTGAGGCAACCTAGAATTCTCTGCTCGAGAGTCGAAGCGGTCTCTGAGAATTCTCAGCACCAGCTCCAATCTGGCCAGATTCCATAGGATGGAGCCAGGGTGGTTAAAACCCAATAACCAAAAATGTGGTCACCATGTGGGGATGCCCAGTGTGGTGTTCTGGACAGAGTGGGTGGGGTGGAGCCGACGGCCGCGCTACAGCTGTAGTGCGGCCATGTGGTCTACTCGGCAGTAAAATAAATTTAAATTTAAATTTAAAAAATTAAAATTAAAATAAAGGAGTGCCGACCGGGCTTCAGGGGCTGCGCGGTCGGCGCTGAAAGAAAACAAAAAACAAAACAAAAAAGGCCCCGTGCCACAGCAGTAGCACGGGGGCTGAACCCGGAAAGGGGGGAGGTAAAATTTTTTAAAAAGGGAGGGAGTGCCAACTGGGCCCCAAGGGTGGCCTGGTCGGCACCCTAAAATAAAATAAAAAATAAAATAAAAAAAACAGTGCCAACCAGGCCCCAGGTGCCACGCAGTCGGCGCTGAAAGAAAAAAAAAAGCCTGAAAACCCCCCCAGAAAATAAAAATAAAAAAGTCCTGGAGGGTACCGACCAAAGGGTGTGCTGAGGTGGAGGTGAGGCAGATTTTTCCAGCCCAAAGCCAGGCAGGTGCAAGGTGGGAGGCTGGAGGGTGGCGGGGCGTGGGGTTTCACTCGGCGGCGCCTTAGGAGCCTGCCGGAGAGGAGGACTCTGCCGGGGGAATCTGTGCACCGCCAGGCAGGACTGGGGCAGGGCTGCACTCAGGAAGGTCCCCATGGGTTCCGTGGTGGCACAGCGAAGCACTGTGCACCCCTCCTCCCCGGGGCTTGCTACCCGCCCGTGCTGCCTACCAGCTACTGACCCTTTTATTAACAAAAATAAAATAATAGTAAAATTAAAAAAAAAAACTAGCACTGACCGGGATCCAGGGGCAGCGCGGTGGGTGCTGGGGGGGGGGGGGAACGAATTATTGAACCAACAAAATGATTTTTTTTTTGAAAAAATCATTAAAAATGAAATGAACCAAAGCCTTAAACAAAATGAAATGAATCACCATTTTTTTCGGTTTGTGCCCACCTCTAGTTTTGACTTGATAACACAGAATACACTCACATGGATGCATCCACTTCAGGTGTTAAGAACAAATCTTAGTACAATGGTTTTGGCTACCAGAGATGTACCAGGGTGATCAAAAGCAAAATATTTTCCCTCTAGGGCAGTGATGGTGAACCCTTTAGAGACCAAGTGCCACTTATTATTATTTGTTTTGCAAAGTGCCAATATGGCAATATAACCTGAATACAGAGGTACCCCGGGTTACAAATACTTTGGGTGCTACCCTTTGGAAAAGGGTGGATCGAAGAGCAGGCTTTTGAATTTCACGCAGCCACAGCACCCTCATTGTGGTCACGGGAAATTCAGAAACCTGCTCTTTGATCCTTGCTTTCCCAAACAGTAGCACCCCATCCATCCCTCTGCCCTGGGCAGAGTAGTCAATGGGGTGCTACCCCATTAGGAAAGCCAAGGGGAGTGGCGGTGGCTTGTGGGATATTTGTAGCCCCAATTTACTCCCCAGGCACTCTGCTCTGGGCATCCCAAAATTGATGTCGCTAGAAAGTAAAAAGGCTACAAAGAAACCCACAAGCCGCTGCCTCCCCTCTGCCCGGTTCTCTGCATGGAGCACAGTGGCCTGCTCTGAGCAGAGAAGGAAGTGTCGTGGCTGTGAGGGGACAAGGTTGCGTGCCCTCAGAAAGGGCTCCACGCGCCACCTTTGGCACCTGTGCCATAGATTCGCCAACACTGCTCTAGGGCTGTGGTTCTCCACCGGTGGGTCCCCAGATGTTCCTGGGCTGCAACTCCCAGAAGTCTTCATCCCTGGCTGAGCTGGCCCAGGATTCCTGGGAGTTGCAGTCCAGGAACATCTGGGGGCCCACAGGTTGAGAACCACTGCTCTAGGGTATCTCCTCCTGGACTATTACATAACCTCTAACTGATGGTGTAACCTACATCAGATTACTTGAGGAGCAGTAACAACAGGCAGGTGACTCAGCTCCCACCCCGTTTACATTGTAACTACTCATATTTGTTTGTGGTGGGTGCAATATGTAACATTTCCTTCTTACTCCTAAAACATGATCTGACAGATACAGTACCTTAGTGGATTAGGCATCTGACTGCATGCCCAGAGACTGGGAGTTTGATTTCCCACTGGGTCTCCTCGAGAAAAGCTTGATGATCCAGAGGGTCCCAGCTCTGCAATCCTTAAAATGATGGCAGTGATGGATTTGTGGAGGAATTTGGGCAAATGTTGGACTCTTTGGGGGGCTTGGCATATTTTCAAAAATGTAAACATAATTTAGCTTTTGCAAGACCTGAGAAGGACCTTTTGGAGGCCGTTGGTTCATAGGGTCACCGTAGGTAGGAATGACGAGGTGACACATAACAAATACAGCGGTACCCCGACTTAAGAGCAGCTCGACTTAAGAGCAATTCGACTCAAGAGCGGAAAACTGTTGGCATTTTAACTGCTGATTTACAAATTTTAGATATGGTCTGCTCAACATTACTTTTTTTCATTTTTTGATTTTTTTTAAACTTATTTTTTCAGTTTTTTAGATAGGCACCTCGACTTAAGAGTAGTTTGACTTAAGAGCATGCATTTGGAACAGATTAAATTCATAAAATGAGGTACCACTGTATTACATCCATCCTAAAATTATCAGGAAAACCAACAAAGTACCACAAGCAAGAGAGCCAACAAGGAGGGAGATTTCCTCTTTTAAAATAATGCTCAGTGTCTACCAGTTTTTTGGGTATGTTCAAGGATTTCACTCATGGCAAGGATCTGGATTGGGTCCACCGTGCATGAGCCATTCATAAGAGTGACAACTTGAAGGTCCTGATTCGAACTCGGCACTTCTGTTGATAACACTGCTTCTCCATACCAGGGACAGAGCTTTACATTATGAAGGAAGAGCTGCCCAGAACAGCAGTCCTGTGTTATTCTCCCCACCCTTCCACCCACCCAAAAAAGGCCTAGATAAGCTTTTCCTGTTTCCTCATGACGTCATCATCCTTTGTGCTTTCCCCTACCGCGAAGAGGAAGTGACGTGCAGCAGCGGGTATGGGGGTGTGTACGGGAAACACATCTGAGCAGGATGTCAGCTGTAACATCAGGGCTGCACCTCAGAGGATGGGGATTCCGGGACCTTCCCGTTCCTGCTGGATTGTGGCTCCCATTATTCCCCTGCCGGCAGTCGCCAATGGGAACTGTAGTCCAGCAATAAGTATGAGGGGCACACTTGCCTACCAGGTTTAGCTGCTGACTCCAGGCTGAGAGAGCCCTGTGCTTATTGGGATCTTTATTTATGTATTTATTTATTTATTTGCTAAACTTATATCCCGCCCATCTTCCCAGGAGGTAACTCTTCGCGGCTTACAATAAAAACCAAGTAAAACAAAACAGACACAATAGCAAAAAGGAAACGGGATAACGGGCATGACCCAAGTGAAGATGGTGCGGGCAAAAAAAAAAAAAAAAACTAAGTAGAAAGGTCGCCAAACACCTCCCTAAAAAGGTGAGTCTTCGGGGCCTTTTTGAAAGTGGGCAGGGACTCTGCTAGGCGCAGCTCGCTGGGGAGCTGGTTCCATAGCATAGGCCCCACCACAGAGAAGGCGCGGTCACGCGTATGCGATTTTCGCACCTCTCGGTGTGGCCACCCTCAGTGAGCGCGCCTGCACCAATCTCGTGGGTCTGGTCCCAGTTGATCTCTGAGAGATACGCTCCACCAGGTACTCTGGTCCCAAGCCGTGGAGGGCTTTGAAAGTCAAAACCAGGACCTTGAACCTAATCCGGAGGGCAACGGGGAGCCAGTGCAAGCGAGCCAGGACTGGGGTGATGCTCGAATCATTGCACTGACACCCAAAACGACTCAGCCTGTAGCCGAGCCGGATCCTTCCCTCACCCTGACACAGTCTGAGCAGCTAATAATTGTAATCTTGGCTGCCTGTCCAGCCCTCTGCACAGGGAATTTTTTTTCCCTGCACCATACCATATGCTATGGGAGATACTATATTTAGGCATGGTGCTTAAGCTTTGCTTCTTGAATGTCTTGGCTTCCGGCCAGCTTTCTGGAACTCCTTTAACTCCCCGCTGTTTCCTTTTTATGTTAGCATGGGGTTGTAGGACCTGTCGGTTTGGTTTTTTCCCCTCCTTTCCCCCCCAGAGCTTGGCTCTCTTATGCAAATGCTACTTTTTCCAGCTTTTCTGCAAGCTGGCCATGGAACTTTATTAAATTTATTTAATTAGGTTTTTTAAAAAGTATTTTAATTAGCACTTTTAAGCATTTCAGTATTTCAAGGTGGAGTTCTTTCCTTCCCACCTCGTTCCCGGAACACGGAAGGATTGCCAACGTTTTGCTGATTCTGGAGTGCCCACCATGCCTGGCCTTTGTAGAGCTAGGTAGGTCCATGTGTTTCGAACCCAGTCGATTTCAAGTCCCTATGGCAACACTATCATAGCTCTCTACTCCTCAATAACTCCTCTTGAGTTGAAAGGATGTGGGTATCAAATTGCACCTGAAAAAAAGCAGATTTATATTAAAGGTATTGCTGCATTACGAGCCTGGTGGCACGGAAGCTAAACTGCAGTTACTGCAGTTAAGACTCTGCTGACGACCCGAGTTCGATCCAGCAGGCTTAGGTGCCCCCCTCAAGGCTGACTCAGCCTTCCATTCCATCTGTAGTTTGAATACCCAGCTTGCGGGGTTGGGGGTGGAGGATTGCATAAACTGTTGAATTAAACTGCAAACCACCCCAGAGAGTGCTTTATGCTCTATGGCCGTGGTGGCCAACCTTCGGCACTCCAGATGTTTTGGACCACAACTCCCACAATCTTTTGTCATTGGCAATACAAGCTTGGAATTCTGGGAGTTGTGGTCCAAAACATCTGGAGTGCCGAAGGTTCGCCACCACAGCTCTATGAGATGGTGTATAAAGAGCGTGTTTTGCTTCTTACTGGGAAGGGGTTCCATTAAGGCACAATAATCTTAAGAATCTTAACCAACAAACAGAAGGTAAATTTGTAACTTAAGAACATGATAATAATCTTAGAACCTCTAAGCTGGAAGGGACCCTATGGACCATTAGGTCCAGCCCCTGTCAAGCAGGCCCACTGGGGAATCGAACTTCTGACCTCTGGCTTTAGAAGCCAGCCAGAGATCTAAAGCACAGAGCTATCTAGCAGTTGTTTTAAGCTAAGCTGGAAACACAGTTAGACCTGGACAATGCGAGGTGTGGTGTGGCTAAACACAACCACAGACCTAGACATGCAAGGGGTGCTCTCCAGTCGACATTTTGTGATTTCTTTAGCACAGGGCATGAACCCAGACAGCAGCTGGTCCCTTCGCTTGTTTGACTACTTGACTCTCAAGCCAGATACAGAAAAAGTGTAAAACAAATCCTGGATTTTCTCTCTGACTTGTTGAGCAAGACATGAGCCAAGGTCCGGGCTGTGCTGGCAGGCTCACACATCAAAAATTAGTGCCTTTGAAATGTGCTCTAAGAGAGCATGACGGATGCTGTGGACCTCCGTGTCCAGCCACGTGCAAGAAATAAACGCCATGCTTCAAGGCCAGGCTGTGTTTTTAAACGGCAGCTGGTATAGAGCCTTGAGGCTAAACTGTGCGCTCCACTACCGTCAGAGTAATGCAACGCATATGGCTGCCTCTCCACCTCAAGAAGAGGGAGATGACAAAGAGAAGTCATTTGCGCCCAAAGCTTCCCTTCCTGGGAAATTCGGCAAGACAAGGATTCTAAAATACAAGTCTGGAAGGTTACAGGAAGATTGCGGAAGGCAGCACACACTGGTAGGGTTAAAGGGGACTTGTCAGTAGGTGGAACTCCCTGCCACTGGAAATAAGTGCATCACTGACTGGTGCTCTGCTACCATTTGACATCTCCACATTTTCCACCAGTGTCTGACTTCTCGCCATTCTGCCTTCCCTTGATTCCCAGTTCCACAATTTCTTCCCCAATTTTTTTCAGTTGCTTAGATTTCAAAAGAATGTTGACTTTTTTTAAAAAAAACAAATAAATAAATCTTGGTTTCTCTTTGTCTGAGTACCACTCAAAACAGATTCTTCCCCCTCTCCCAACACCACCCCAACCATCTGTCTTTTGTCTGCTTAGGACAAATGGGCTGTCAGTGGCGGAAAAAATTAAGGCTCCACACTTCTGTAATGGTTTCAAAGTGTGTAAATTGAGGGGTGGGGTGGGGGGTTGGGCTACCCGCTCCTAGAAACCACCAGCAAATGTAGCTGCCTGGTTGGGGGGGGGGGAGTGTTGTGAGCGGGTGAGTCGCAAAAAGCCACAGTGCCACACAGTGAGATTATACCAATGGGCAATTCCAAGAAAACAATGTCTGGGAGGCCTTTGGAAAAAAAATGCTGCAAATCTGTCCAAAGCCCGAAACGGCTCTCTCGCTCTCTCCCCACTCCCCTTGCTTAGAAGGAAGAGTTTTTGAAGGCCTGTCAAACCCCACCCTTCCACTTCCCACTAATTTCCTGCTGAAGTCATACTTTGAAGGCTTCTCAGGCAGTTTCTGCTCAGCACAAGTCCCACCCACCCCCTTCAAGCCACTGCTGCTCCGACAAGACACCCATATGGGACGGGGGCGAGAGCCAAGTTTTGCCGTCCATAGCCTGGAGGCCCAGCTGCAAACTTGCTTTTTAAAGAAGGAAATTCTCATTTTTTTAAAAAAAAAAATTATCAAGCCAGTGGGCCTCCCCACCCGCAAGTTTCCACAAGCTCCCTGTGCAGCCCAGGTCAGTTCTTGCTCCAGAGTTTGTGAAAGTGTGGACTTTCTGAGCGTTGTCTCCCCCCCCCCAAAAAAAAGTAACTTTTCCAAGCTCTGATAACTGGACCCACACAGGCCTCTGCAAATGTCATCATTGGATGAACATTTTCCCCCAAGAGGGGTTTGTTTAGGGTCCCCCCTCCACTTCCCCTCTTTTCATTTCAGCAGCGGTTTGGAACACTTTTCAAATTGCATTTTCTAAGCACTCTCGCCTGGAGTCTCCTTTTTTCTCTCTGTTTGCCAGGAGAAACGGCCCTGAAAAATGTCCCAGCTCTTCAGAGTTGCCAAAACACCTTGAACCTTTTGTAGGTTCAAATGTCTCGGGGGTGGAGGTGGGGGCTCCCATCCCTGAGCCCTCACTTTCAACTCCAGACACTCAGAGGAACACGCCCTTAAAAAGTAAACATTTAAAAGCTTTAAGGGGCTCAAACTCGAAAGCAGGATGTGTGTGTGTGTGTGTGTGTGTGTGTGTGTGTGTACAATCACTGCAGAACCGCAGCCGTTGATCTATAATTAGACACACAAGAGACAATTTTCATTAGTGCAGGCATATCTATATGTTGGTTTTTTTATCCACCTCCTAAACCCAGGGTTCCAAGCAAATGGCTCAGAGATTTCTCTTTTTTCCCCCTGGAAGGACGTGTGTGAAAAGAGATGACACAGGCTCCAGATACGGTGGCCATGTTGTACAAATGGTTTTGAGGTCAGTCATCCAATACTCCAGTTTCACCTGAAATGGAATAACAAGGAGCACCATGTGGAGGACCAGAACAGTTTCCCTGAATTTATATTTTACAGCCTAGATCTTAATATTAACAGAAAAATCTTTGAACTGCAGAGCTGGTAGGGGCCCTGTGGATCACTAAGTACAGACCTTGGAGGGGGGGATTTAAACCCCCAACCGCTTGCTCCGTTGGCACATGGGAATCATTCCCAATGCCTCACCATATAAGGCGAGCCCAAATGGAGAGGGAACCATGCTCCACAAACAAGGAGCAGGCATTTTGTCAAGTCAATGGCTCTTCATTGCCCATTCAAGGAAACAGCATCCTTAATGATTAAGCATTGCAACAGGGCACACTGGAAACAATTTGCTGTTCAGGGCCTGCCTGAGACATTTTGCCACCTGAGGTGAAGAAAGAGAACAAGATTTTATAGACACAGTTCTGTGCTTGAAGAAAGAAACAAAGAAAGAAAGAAAGAATGAATGAATGAAAAGAAAAGAAAAAAGAAAAGAAAAGAAAAGAAAAGAAAAGAAAAGAAAAGAGCGAAGTGTTCTGCTATATACCGCCCCATACCACTTCAAATATTCTCTGGGTGGCTTACAGTTTTTTATTACAGTATGCAGACTACACATTGCCCCCCCCCCCCCAGCATGCTGGGGGCTCATTTTACCGACCTCGGATGGATGGAAGGCTGAGTGAACCTTGAGTCTGCTACCTGGGATTGAACCCCCAGGTTGTGAGCACAGCTTTAGCTGCAGTACAGGCATTTAACCGCTGCGTCACAAGGCTCTTCTAGAAAGAAAGAAAGAGAGAGAGAGAGAGAGAGAGAGAGAGAAAGAAAGAAAGAAAGAAAGAAAGAAAGAAAGAAAGAAAGAAAGAAAGAAAGAAAGAAAGATCAAAATACAAGCAATGATATTCACTTTTTTAAAAAGGGGGAAGAAAGGATGTAGGAGTCTTTGTGCAAGATTGCAGTAGGTCCAAAGTTCAAGTGTGCCGATGCTTTCCGCAAAAAAGGCAGAAACAATAAACACAGCCCTGTTGCCATGTCCTCAGATGACTCCAAAGTCAAGGAGTTTCTTAAGCCTGCCTGCAATGGAGATTCTAGGGAGGTGCTTCTCCCTCCATGCCGTGGTGGCTCCGGGTGGAGAAAGCCTCAGCGTTGGAGTCGTTTCCATGGGGATCTTGGCAGTTCTGGCTATCAACAAACAGAGTTCAGAAGTCCACAATGGGCTCTTCTCTCCTTCCTTCCTTCCACACCTCACCCCTGTCCTACACCCTTTCCCTACAACTTCCCGGTTCCAAAATTCACCCAAGCAGCCCATCCTGTTGTAAAAGCCCGTACTCTCTCTTTTCCATCCAGATTGCACCACTCTTTGTAAACCCCATGTCTGTTCAATGCAGAGTATAAGCCATCCTGCATCAGAAGCCATACGGCTAAAATCTCAATACCTAAGAAAGGTATATTATTGAGTTGTTTTTTTTGAAAGACCTTTCAAAACCCAGTTTATTCTGCTGCATCTTCCTTTTTCACTTTTGAAAGTGCTGCCCCTCTGGACTTCTTATAAGACAGTGTTGTTGAACCGATGGCACGGGTGCCAAAGGTGGCCCTCGGAGCCCTTTCTGTGGGCCCCTGACATCACCCCTTCACAGCCACCTGCATTCAGGTAAAATGGCTGTATTGGCACTTTGTGAAAAATTAGTGGGTTTTTAATCACAGTTTGAGCACTCAGCCTCTAAAAGGTTTGCCATCTCTGTGATAGGACATGTGGCCGGATAGCTCAGGGGTTGAGGCCACTGGCTGTAGACCCAGAGGTTGGCAGTTCAGTTCCCCCAATGGGCTTCCGGGGACAAGAGCCAGCCTTGGGAGGCTTTGGGCAAGCTGCACCCTTGCAGGGATCACCCCTCCGAAGAAGGGAAATGTAAACCACTTCTGAGTATTCCCTGCCTGGAAAACTCTGATAAAGGTTGCCGAAAGTAAGCGTTGACCGGATGGTATGTGATAATTATATACAAGATCTAACACCCTCAATTCCCTGTCCTCAAACTGAATATGTCTTAATTGTACTGGACTATATATTGTCCCTCCTTACATTTCCAAGCCCTTTCCAAGGAGAAAGGTAAGGTAAAAATACTAAAAAATAAATAAGCAATTAAATAACACTTTCTCTCTGGCTCAGGTGGAATGAAATAATATTGGGGTGGGGGGTGGGGGACAGGGCAGGCAAAGGCTTGGATGAACGTACTCTAAAACTTTCCTATAGTTGGCTCTGGATATGGAGACATGGAAGCTGCAGTGGGGCACCAAACAGGACTTTATTTGGCATTTATATTCTGCCTGCTTGTATAAAAACAACTCAAGGTGGTGTACAGACACACAAAAATGAACATAAAGTAAAAGGTAAACAAGAGGCAGCAAGCAATAAAAACAATAACAAATACCCATTAAAATAGAATAATATATATACACAAACCAAACTCAGCCTAATACAATAAAATGGAAAGAAGCGGCTCCATCTAGGCTGCCTTAAACTCATCAGAAAAAGGATATAAATAATATGAAAGGAAATGAAGAGGAATAACAACTCCCATCTTGTTGGGGACAATGGGAGCTAAAATCCATGGCACCTGAAGCCCCACCACCACCTCCATCTCTTCAAAACACAGTCTGTGAGGTTAGCGAGTCCTAGCGATTGATTTTAATTTGCAACCTTCCTTCCCTCCTTGCTCCACTAATCCGGGTCCCCCCTGGGGTAAAATGCCCTATTAATTATCCAGTGGCCTGCTTTGTGTGCTAAAATGGTATCTGTGCAGTTTCACGTGCACCGGGATCCTTTCAGGTCAAATGCAACCAAGAAGTTTTCCCCTCTCCTTTTCTGCTTCTCACCCGCCCTGCACACACCATGTAAGTCTTTCCTGCTCGACCTTGGTGATGCCTCCCAAAAAACCTGCTAGGGAACAACAGGAAAACCCAGGGTGTGGGCAATCAGGAGATGCGTTCTTTGCAAGAAAATAAGAAGTAAAAAAGAGAAACTGTTGCTGGCAGAAGGAAACCAAGGGCTAAGCCTTATTCAGAGCCTGGATGGGGAAAAGGTGGGTTCTCTCAACCCTGACCCCCAGTTTGTGACCTGATCTGCCTTATCCCACAATACAAACCAATGCCTGGGGTTCTTTAATTGACCCCCAAAGTCCCAGTCAGAGTGCGGGTCATAAAAGATGTCCAAAATAACCCAGAGTACGAAAAACTGTTTGTTGTCGTTTTTGCTGTTGCCATGAAGTCCACTCCGACTGATGGCAACCCTACAAAGGAGCACTCAGCAGAATATCCCAGCCTCAACGGCTGTGTGCAGCATTTGTGCGCCCAAGCCTGAGGGTCCTTTGGGCAAGTCAGTCCATCTCCATCCTTGGCCGTCTTCTTTTCCTGTCGTCTTCCAGCGTCATTGACTTCACCCAATCCTCCCTTCTTAGGAACCAGGGCAGCCCTGGGTTTATCATTTTGGGTCCCCAGAGAGAATTCGGGCTTGAATTGATACGTTTCCTTCTCTTTCCTTCTGCCTGTCCAGGATATTTTAAGTCTCTCCCCCCAGCAACATATTTCAACCAAATATATCCCCCCCCCCAAAAAAATCCCAGGTTTTCTTTTCTGTCCAGCTTTCACACCCATGTATGGTGTGGTGATCTAAAAGACAAAAGTGGGGATGATCTCTCTCTCTCCAATGACCCTTACATGAACTTTTTGGTGTTTTATGGACTTTTTAAAAATCTACCCTGCACCATGCATCTGTGTGCGCATAAATAAGAAAGACAGGGAGAATCTTCCATTCCTGATCTGTTCCAAGGGCCGCACATTTCATCCACGGCTCCTGGCCAAAAGGGGATCGAAGACGCTGTAAACAACAGCTTGAGAGCCTCATTCATAAAGACCAAAATAGCATTTGATTTCATTAACAGCCCACGTTTGCGTGGTTGGTTCTGCTGCTGAGAGAGAGAGAGAGAGAGAGAGAGAGAGAGAGAGAGAGAGAGAGAGAGA
>JAHTLZ010000252.1:12641900-12664163 GCA_023846285.1 Phrynocephalus versicolor | reverse complement strand
AGAGAGAGAGAGAGAGAGAGAGAGAGAGAGAGAGAGAGAGAGAGAGACTCCCGCTTCCCTGGACCAACCCATGCATTCTGTAAGATTCATCTGTAGGATTCATCTGAAGGTCAAGGATTCCTCAAAACCAAGGGGCGGAAGTTATCCCACCACCCCTTAGAACTGCTTTTCAAAACACACAGCAATAGCTTTCATCCTTTAATCAAAGGGGGGAATGGAACAAATATCAGAAGGAACCCCCCCCCACACACACACACTTCCTTTTTCCTCAGTTCTGGACAAGATCCTGCAGATCCGCCCAGCTTGTTTTTGTGGGGTTCAAACGTTTAAAAAGGTGGGCGAGGCCTGCCTTTTTCCCTTCCACCCTAATTTGAACGGTTACAGTATCTCCCCCCCCCCCCCCCGCAAGAATTGAAAGCTGCCTATAAATAACTCCAGTCTTCAATGAGAAAAACGAGTGGGTGGGTGGAGGGGGGTGGAGACTGACAAAACCAGAAACCAGCTGCTGGGAACCCACAACTGAAAACTCAGTCAACAATGAGTTAAGTGGCAGATAACCAGAGAAGCCGGCTAGGCAACGTTAATTTTGTTCTGTCCGCCTTATTTCCAAAGATAATCTAGATACCCGCAACCAGTATGGCAAATGATCACAAAGTGTTAGATATATTGGACACTTTATCCCCAAATAAAAACCCCCATTCTCTGAAGATTAGTTTAAATTTCTTTTTTTTAAAAGCCTAGAGTCTATTAAAAGTCTGTTGGGTTGATGTAGCATTTTTTTTTCCAAACTTGGCTGCTGCCTTTAGCAAGGTGGGGTGGGAAGGGGCATTCTGGGCTGAGGTGACTGTCAATCTATTCAATACAAACCAATCATTCCTTCCTGGCCTCTGAATTCAGCCCCCCTATTTGTCCTCTCTAGAGTTTGGTAAAATATTGCAGAAAGCAGTTTTTGCTCTTGATCTGTAAGGGGACAAGTTTTTTTTATTCTTTCTACTATTAATGTCTCAAAGTGAGTTATTGAGACCCTAAGTGCCAGTTTATAAGAAAAGGGTGTGGCTCTCCTTCTCTGGCAAATCCTGCCTTTTTTGCAGCACAGCTGGAAGAATTTAATCAGACGTTCAAAAACCTGAGACAGGTTGAATTACAGAATGTTACAGGAAGCTAGATTTCAGTTGAGTATCAGGTAAAACAGCCTAACTTTGGAGCAGTACAACAATGAAGCAAATTACAAGAGGTGGCGAATACTTCCACACTGGAAGCATTCCAGAGAAATTTAGATAATTACCTACCACATATCCTTTGATTTGAGCAGGGGGTTGAATTATGTGGCCTCAGAGGCCCAGTTTCTAACTTCATGATTCTATGACCTGTCCTGGACACCTCATTCCAAAGCAGTTTGTGCAGGAGGTATGGAGGGTAACGCAGAGCAGTCAGACACATTGCACATTTCTAGAGATTTAGGCAACCACACATATTTCTGCAGGCACTTTATAGACCATCATTAATTTTCTCTGGAAACCTTTCCTTCCTTAATGCACACGTGCGTATGCCATGGAGGACGGGGGCTTTTCCGTTACACTTGGACATACTTTAAAAAGACAATCGCACAGTCTCCCAGCTATGCTGAATTTATGATTCCCTCATGTCAGCAAGAGTGTTGAGGAATCTCCATGGATATTGAGGTGACCTGTTAGGCCATCAAAGTGGACTAGTGGCACGGGTTATGGGTGGAGGAGGAGAAAGCCAGGAAAGTTATAGGAAAATATCAGCCCCACGTCGGCAATGGAGATGATATCATAGCACGGGAATGTACACAGTGGAGAGGAGGGTTTTACTGGTTTGGGATGTACAGCTCTTGCTTCTCTCGTAGTGTGCATAGAGGTTTAACGATCTGGAAATAAACCGGTGAAGAGGCAAGTGCCTGGAAAGAGAAGGATGGAGCAAAGGGGTCCCTTAAGGCTCAAGTCCTATCAAAGCTTAATGAGGGGCAGAATCCTCAGGTTGTTCCCCAAAAATGAACCCCACTAGATTTATTTGAACTTGGAAGTGTTCTGCCTCTAGCAGCCAGGAGGGCAAGGGAGCCCGGGGGGTGGGGGGGGATAGAGGCATCTTCTGCTGGGCCCTGTGTTCAGGAATCCCTTACGCTTTTTCACCACAGGCCTGCCTATGGGTGGGTGGAAAAGCTAAACGGTGGTGGAGAAGAGGAAGATCAAGGGAGGGGTTGAATTACACCGGGTTCAAACTTCCTCCACCCCAGTAAGAGAGGTACAATAGTCAGCCAACATTGTTATGATGCGCCATCAAATTGCACTTGTGCTAACCCTGATAGTTTTTTTTTAATGTATGTGAGATGTTCACTGTTGGTGACCCACCCTGGAGGACTTTTGCATTTCTGGTAGAATTCTCCTTTTGCTACATAGTAGAAGTAAAGACAGATATTCAGAATAGCTACAAGTTCCCCAGAGTCCACCCCTTTCTCATTAACTGTGGCATGTAAAGTCTCAGCCACTCACTTTGAAACATTTGTAAGAGAAATAATCCAAACTATTTCTTTCCTTCCAGTTACTTGAAGTTACAGACTTTGGTATGTGCAGCTTTCTTTATTGCACACATACTTGATGACCAACTAAACTGATCAAAAACAAACCACCACCACCAGCAGAGGAAAGAGAAGTATGGGGAAGCTCAGCAGAGAGGCAGGGATCTCTCTGAATTTGAAAAACTGGAAGGAACAATTAGTGCTAGGTAGACAATCACTCCGAGGCCAGGAAAATCTCTTCCAGTCACACAAACTAGAGAAAGCATGCAAGGTTGCAAAATCAAGACTCCCAACAGTTCCATGGCTGAGCACAAATTTGAACCCAGATTTCCTGAACCTTGGGTCCCAAATAAGTTATGTAGTACTGTCTTAGATCATAAATGGGAAAGTTACTTTGTGGGATTACAACTCTCAGTATGCCTAAAACAGTGCAGAGATTGGAGGATAACAGTTATTCTGCAGAATGTAAAATGGTGGTTTAACCTGGCATTTGGGAATTAACAGTTTAATTATAATAAGGTTCCCCAATGACCCGTTTATGAAGGATGTTTTCACTCAGTTTAGTTGGGGTGTGGCTCACTTCCTTAGCCGACACTAGATAAAGCTGGTGTCTGCTCCATATCCTGCTCCCACCAGGCATGCTCAGATCCTGCAAAGCCCTTTGGCATAAAAGATATAAACTTTGTTTGGAGATTACACAACACACAAGAGATCATGAACCAGCCCGATCCAGATCTGTGCCCAAACTGTGATTTTATTTTATTTTTTAGGAGTGGGTGGAAATGTTACCCACCCAGATGAAAGGATGGTCAGGCACTATCCTTTCTGGCCTTCTGATTAGAGATGGGCATGAATTAAAAAAAATGACGTTTTGTTTGTTGTTTGTCGGGTCCGTTTCGTTTCGTTTCCATTTTTTGCGAATTTTTGCAAAAAATTCATTTTTGTTTTCGTTCATTTTGTTACCGTTTTGTTACCATTTATTTTAATTTTCTGTGATTTTTTTTTAGCATTTAAAGCAGTTCACTGTATTGCAGTAACGGAAACGAAATGCACGACAAATTTTCCGGTGTTTCTGTTCGTTTCGTTTCATTTTGGAGAAAAAATTCGTTTGTCATTTGTTTGCGCAATGAAACGAAAAAACGGAAACGAAAAATTGTTCATTTTGTGCCCATCTGTACTTCTGATGGAACCCTAACTGCTAGCTATGGGTAGGGTGAGAATATGAGACAGAGAAGCTGGGTGGTTTGAGACAGGGGTCAAGGAAGCCATTCATGGGTGTATAGGCTAGAGAATTATGCACCCCCAAAGGGAGCCCCCTAGGAAAGCCTGCAGATGGCAACGGGACCCATAAAGGACCAAGGGGTGTTAACAAATCAACAAATTTGTAAAAATAGTAAAAATTCTAGTATTCATTGGAGTCATTGCTTTGAATGAATACAAAGTAACGAGATTTTGACAAATCGGCAACGTTCTGCAAATACTGTTTTTGATTCATTTTTTAAAAATTATTATTTAAGCCCATTTCTACTGGAGATCCCTTCAGATGGAGGGCGGTTCAAGCTAAAACAAGCCACCTGACCACCCCCTTGCTTTGCTTCAAGGCTCCTAAGCATATCTCACATTTCAAGTGCCATCAGGTGTGATCTTGACCCATCCAAATCAATGCAGACTATCTCGAATGGCTTCCCGAGAATCTGACCCATTCCCCGTTGATCGCCCAAGGAAAGCTCCTGCACGCCAATGAAAAATGAAGGCGATTCCCTGGTTTCCCCCTTCCTGTTTGTCCTGCCCTCCTGATTTGAAACAGAAGCTCCCCTGCTAAGAGCTTTGGTGGGACCGAATCGAAAGCTGCTTTATCCTAATGGGTTCCACATGTGGCTTGATAGTGCTGGTGGCCCTTGGAGGGGGGGGGAGATGAAGGGGGGACAGGGGGCTGAAATCCTGCTTGAACAAAAGCAGGCTGATGCATCCAGGAAGCCAGCAGCTTTGTCCTTTCTAATCTTAGGCCGTCACTTCACGAGGCTCTTCGCTTCGCAGCGTGATTGCCTTCGCTTTGAATGCGAAGGCGATCACGTGGTCTCCCTTCGCCCCCACCCCTTTTTCCCTGTACTCACGCGGGCCGCTTTTCCGTTTGAATCGAGAATGACCTCACGAGCTCCATTCGCATTAAAACACTGATGTTCTTCCCCCGTTTCCCGCGTTCTTTGATTTTTTTTAAAAAAAAGGGACCGGTGTATCGATGCATCAATGCTTGGCTGTCATTCACGACAGAGCGTGGTTACTGTACGATCCTGTGTTTTGTTTCCTGGCATCATTGGCAGCCCCCCGCCGCCGCCGCCGCCGCTACTCGGGGGGAGCCCCGCATGGCACAGCCGCCCGCCCTCCGCCGCTTGCACGCTGCCTGCCCCGGGTGCCCTGCTCTGGCCGGGCGAGGCAGCAGCGGCTCCTCCTGCGCCCGCCGCCGCCGCCGCTGCTACTTGAGCGAGGAAGTAACAGCGCAAAGCGATGAAACAATATAGCGATGCATCGATATCCCTGTTTGAATATTTTTTTAAAAAAACTTGAAATAAAAGCCAAAAACTGAGACCACACGTGGCGCTGGGTGCGAAGCGAGATGCGAAGCGAAGAGATTCCCGTCCTCCGCCAGGGGCATCACTTGCCCCGGTTGGAGCACGCTAAAGGGGGCGTGGTCGGGGTGACGTCGCAGCCAAAAGGGAGGAGCGTGCGGACTGAAGCGGTCGGTTCGCACGCAAATGACGGCTTACCACGAAGCGAGCGGCTCGTGAAGTAACGGCCTTAGAAGCAGGCAGCAGCAGGGTTGCATGAAACATCCCCATTGAGCCCTCCAACAGGTTTTTGAAAAGAGTGGGTTAAAAGCAGAAGACAAAAGTACTGACGTGTTTTGCAATCTACCCTGCAGCTAAGAGGATACTGATGCTAAGTACTGCCACTAAAGTTGCAAAGAACTTTAAACAGGAGCCCACGTAACCAAAACAGATTCACCTCTCCGCCCAACATGGTATAGTAGTTGATTGGAATGTTTTGAAATTGGGATTTGTATTTTAATGTAGTTATGGGTTTTGTTTTCATCCTTTCTTATTTTAATTGTCATTTCTTTGTTTCTTTATTTATTTTTAGATTTATAAACCGCATCGATTTTCCCAAGGGAACTCAGGGCCGTGTACGAGCAAAGTGAACAACAATTAATAAATATTTGTTGTTAATATTGTTGTAAACTGCCCGCAGCGGCCCTGTTACCAGATGGGCAGTATAAAAATGAATAAGCAAATAAAATAAAATTTTATTTTATTTATTTATTTATATATTTGTATACCACATCAATTTCCCAAAGGGAAATCTGGGCGGTTTACATAAAACAAAACATGTGAAAAACAAGGATCAAAATCAAACATAAATGCAATAAAACAATAAAAACAGACAAATAGTCTGGCACGAGGCAAAGACCAAATAACAGAACAACATCAAACATGGGGAGCACAAAACACATTAACAATTGCCAAATGCCTCCCTAAATAGCTAAGAACTGTCAATTCAGACTTGAGGGATTCGTAGATCAGTATTTCTTTGGACCGTGTTCACTTCCCACCCATTCCTTCATATCCCCTTCTGTCCCATTTTCGATTTTTAATGGCTGTTTGCCTCTCCCTCCCTTTTAAAAACACAGTATTTTTCCATGTATAAGACTATATTTTTCTCTAAAACTGTTCGGCTAAACACTGAGGGTCGTCTTATATGCAGAAGTAAGACAACGAGAGAACCATGTGGTTGTGAAGCTGTAATTTTGGGGTTGGCAAAGTGGGGTTTGTCTTATAGATGGAAAAATACAGTACGTGCACAAAAACTTGCATAAATACTTACTTCATTCTTCTTTTTGAACTCCCTACAATTCTAAATTCTCAAAGTGCTTTACCTAAATGGCTACGTTTCTAAATGTGTTTCATTAAGAGATACAAATTAAATGTGTTTGTTGTTTCTTTACGCAGGTTAAACATGTTGGGGGGGGAGCTGAGCAAAAAAAGTATGCAACTAAAATTCAGAGGTATGTGAATGCAGCAATCCTATTGCTATAATAAATTCCTTTTTTGGACAGCTTTTCCTGCTTTGTGCCTCTGGACAATTTCACAAAGGAAATTTTCTACCCTGTGAGCTGCTCATTTTAAGATTATTCTATTATTCCAGATTACTAATAGCATTTAAGTCGTATGTCCAACTTGGGTATTCATGTGCCATGCAACCTTCCGCAAATGATGTGCAACAACAGTCTGTTTGCAAACCCACCTGCCTTTAAATCTTGAAAAAAGTCATCATTCTCCGCTTAGAACGGCAGAGCTGGAAGAGACTCCATGGAACATCCAGACCAGCCCTTGTCAAGGAAGAATATTGGTTGTGTGTGTGTGTGTGTGTGTGTGTGTGTGTGTGTGTGTGTGTGTGTGTGTGTGTGCACGCGCGCGCGCGCTCGCATGCGCACAAGGGGGATCATGCTCCCAACCTTTGAATGTGCAGCACAAAGCCCCTAAACCATTGAACTGTTCTGACAGTCAAGCTTCAGAAGGTAATCCCTCTTGCCAAAAACAGGCAAAGACCTTTCTCTTTAGGCAAGCTTTCCCTGAATGGTGGACTACCTATTATGCGTCTTTTATATGGATTTACCATATATGATTACATAGACTTTGTGTTTCAACTTCAACGGGTCCAAAATACAGCAGCCAGATTGCTGACTGGGGCGGGATACAGAGATCACATTACACCCCTATTAAAGCAGCTCCACTGGCTACCAATCAAGCTATCGGGCACAATTCAAGGTGCTGACCTTAACCTACAAAGAACTGTACGGCCTGGGTCCTAGCTACCTCAGAGATCGAATCTCACAGTATGAACCAACTTGGGTGATAAGATCAGCAGGAGAGGCCCTTCTCTCCATCCCACCACCCTCACAGGCAGATCTCATGGGAACCCATAGATGGGCCTTCTCGGCTGCAGTGCCCAGACTCTGGAACTCCCTGCCACTAGAAGCCAGGGCTGCCTCATCTCTGTTGTCTTTCCAGAAACAGGCAAAGACCTTTCTCTTCAGGCAAGCTTTCCCTGAATAATGGACTACCTATTATGTGTCTTTTATATGAATCTATAGGTTCGCATAGGCTTTGTGTTTATAAGCACTTATAGCCTTGTGTGATTACATTGACACTATGTTTTCAATGTTAGTTTCCACCACTCATAACTTTACATGGAATTTTACTCTCCTTTCAACTGTACATGTTCTCTTGTAGCATTAATGTAATGTAGTCTTTTAATGCTGTAAGATGTTCCTCAATTCCCCTGTTCTCAATACTTGAACATGCCTTAATTGAACTGGACTGTCTATTCTCCCCCATTACTGTAAGCCGTCTTGGGTCCTTTTCCAGGGAGAAAGGTGGGGTTAAAAAATACTCAAAATAAATAATTAAATCCTCTTACATCTGAGTCATGTTCCTGCCATGCAGAAACTCCTAGCGTGCTCAAGCCAACAAACAGTTGTGAGGAATATGAGAAATAAAACTAGAACCACCCTCTCAGTTTCCCTGAATACCCCAGACCATTCCACAACTTTATGGGAAACCAAAAACACAGGTTCCCAGCTTGTCATAAGGGATTCTGAGTGATCCTGCTGTCTGCTATTAATATACAGTACCTACCAAACCCATAGAGATTGAAATTTGGTAGGGGGGCCAGCAGGAGAGCTGATGAAAAGAAACCTCCCCAAGCCCTTTTTAAAATGCAGAACTACCTTTTTAATTTGGGAACACAGAGTGGGTCCGTGGCCTTATTCACCCCTTGCAAATCTGGAAGGGTGGAGAAATGGAGAAAACAGGACGCAGGGATGAGGAGAGGCATTCACTGAAGGATGGAAGAGTGAAGGGAAGGGTCATTGCCTGGTTCCTGATCCTTGTGGCGTCCCTCTGACGTTATGAAATGGTTCATGCACCAGCACAGCTTGAGCCAGGCTGGGTGTGTCTTTTCCCAACATTATGAATAGGTGGAAAGCTCTTTTAAAAAAAAAATCCCCCTGATGGGATGAAGGGGGTGCGCTTCCTGCTAGAGAGGAAATGGATGGCCACAGTGGGTGTGCAAAGACAAATTTAGCCAACACTCTCCTACCAAAGGGCAAGAAACATTAGCTTCTGCCGTCATTCAGCTTAAAAATAGCATCGCTCTAGTGCCAGCGCTGTGTATGAGAAAGCTTCAGAATCAATTTTATATAGTGTGGCTTTTATTTTTATTTTTTTTATTTTTTGTTAAGCCCAACCAATAGTAGATTATGTGGCGTTTTCTAAAATGAAGGAACCACAATTTCCCTACTGTTCCAAAAGGAAGATATACAAGCAGGAGTTCTGAAAGTAAGGCAAAATGAAGGAACAAAAGTTGGAAAACCCCAGATTAACTTAAAAAAAAAACCCAGCAGAGGTCTACCAGTATGGATGTGGAAACGATGGCACTCTAACAAACACACCACCCTAGCCCTAACCCAACATGAAACTGAGTGTTACCTTTACCTCAGGCTTATCCCAAAGGGTCTCACCCTATTTATTCAGAAAATCAAGACTCTGGGGCTGTCAGCAGATCTGTTGGGCTCATCACCTCCACCTCAGGTATTCCATGTAATAAAAACTAGAGTTTTGGCCATGGAGGGGCAAGTCCTGTTGAGTGCTGCACCCAAGGTTTGCTCTCCGCTACATTTTCCTTTGCCCCTCTCCCATGGTATGAGACCCCATTACCTCCATCTCCTGGGGCATCCCCAGGATCACTGGGCATTCACCCTTGCCAGGTGCAATACTGTGCCTTCCTGTTTGTTGCAGGGTGAATTTGGGGGAATCGCCCACAGAGAGAGAGCCCCTGAGGCCAGGGAGAAGAAGAAACATTTGCAACACATGATGTTTCATTGCACCTTCTACCAGGATATCCACCGTCAACATTACTTACCCCCTTTTCTTCTTTCCCACCCTGGTTGTGTGATCACTTGGGCAAAATAAAGCACCTGCTTGGGGTGGGTGCGGCTAATAAGGATCTTTCTGTAATAACTGCTAGATACATCTATCTCGTTATCCAGAGGCATCGCATTAATTTCCACACTACTGAGTTCTAACAATGCCCTCTGAGTATCCTTCAATATATGGTATGTTTACTGTTTTACTTTGCCTCAGGCAGCAAAATCTCTTGGAGCGAGCTCTTCGTAGAAAGGACGTTTGCCATAAAGAAGACAATCTAGACAGCAGTGGTTATGGAAGTCCTCACTCTCTATGCAACAACACAAATACATTTTTCAAAACACACTCTCCGTTTACTGGGCTTCCCAATGACCCTGGTCCGTTTTGCCGCAGGGTCCAAAAGATAGACCAATCTAGTGGAAAATCTTGCATTTAATATGCCTGGGGCCCTTAGCCATAATTTTCAATCTGAATTCTTATGCAACATTCTGGTTAGCTAGGATCGGCAAGAGCTGCTTTCATTTGCAAGATTACTGTTAGTCTGCTGATTTTTAAAAAGAGAGGGTTGGGGGGGGCGCTGTTCCAAGATGGTCACCTTAGAATAATGTTCCTCTTCAGTATAACTAAGGATTAGGAAAGTGAACAGGGAATCTACCAAGTATTTCTGGAAAACTGCAGTGCCTGTTTTGATTTGGGATCTCCTTTGGTCTTCCCCACCATCCAAGTGTTTTGAATTATATTAGACCCCACATATCTATAATATGGCTTGTGGTTATCAGATCAATGGAGTTACAATCCTAAATCTCTGAAGGGCCAAAGGTTACCCATGCCAGACTCACATTTCCAAAACCTAAGACAGCTGATGTCCCATTCTTAAAAAAACCAACAGAATAATTCAGAGACATTTGAATCCCAGTACACAATGCTTTAAGATACTGGATGATGGATTTCATCAGATTATTTTAAACAATCCAAACTCTGCTTCACTCATATTCCTTTCAAAACAAAGAAACAAAAAGTCATCAACAAAAAACCCACCACCCTGATCTGGCAGTTCCTCTAAAGTCAAACGAAAACAGTTGTTCATCATAGAGATGGGCACGACTCAGGAAAAAAACCTCGTTTTCGTTTTCTTTTTCGGCTAGGGTCCGAGTCGTTTCGTTTCCGTTTTCGCGAAAAATCGGAAAAAATTAGTCGTTTCGTTTTTCGTTTTTTTCGTTATCGTTATACTGGTTTTTTGGGGGGGTAGCGGGCTCCTGGAGGCACCTCTGTGGGGTGGGTGCCTCCGCCGGCCCGCTATAAAGGAAGGGACAGCAGCAGCAGGCTCCAAGAGACCCCTCAACATGGGGGTCTCCCCTCCTCACCTGCTGCTGCTGCAAAATGGCATTGCACAACCATATGGTTATGCATGCCATTTGCAGGCAGAGCGAGACCTGCGTGTCGCCAGGCCAGGCAGTGCCACTGCACCTGCTCAAGCACCTGATCCGAGTGGGTCGCACCTGCCATCACGTCCCACAGAAGGGAATCGTACTTGCGTGTGTAGTGCAATGCAAGTCGATCTGGCTATGGGCTAAGGTGGATTAGGGTTAGGGCTAGGGTTAGGCTAATGACGGGTAAGGTTATGGTGGGCTATTGGGTTGCACCTCTGGGTGCCTCTCTGACCCACTAAGAAGACAGTCTGTGACGTATGGGTAAGGAGTCAAGGATTAGGGTTAGCGGGTTAGGGGGCTAGGGCAAGTTTTAGGGGGCTTTTTGGCACATCCCAGAAGTCTCAGTGGCCAAGTGGCCATGCGATTGGTGAGATGGCTCCAAAAATTTGCATGGTCGTCCCCTCCCACATGGCTGGCCAGGCCACTGGGCCAGCCCATCATTGCACACTGCGCAGGTGTAAAATAAAATAAAATAAAATAAAATCAATGGAGGACACAGGAGGAGAGGAGAGACATTTTGTTGCAAGAAAAAAACCACTGCTACTGTGAAAAATCTGGCAGTTCCATTTCCGCGTGTTTCTGTTGTGCTTGTGTGTTTTTGGACCACGATTTCAAAAACAATATTGCATTCGCCGCCCCATTTTCGATCCCCCGCCCGCACCGCATGGCATGGCGACGAGGCGACTCGAGTCCGGCTGCCCAGGACGGGGGAAGCCGGGACACCCCCCTCCAGACCAGAAACCCCCCTCCGGTAGGTGCCCTACTGAGTGAGTGCCCTTAGTCAAGCGGGCATTTTCCGCCTGCTTTTTGGCCCGGGAATGGGTGGGGGGGAGACCCGGGGGAGAGTTTAAAAAAGTTTTTTCCTGTGCCGCCCGTGCCGCTTGGTTGTGCTTTGGCGGCCGGCGGCGAGACTGGGCTTTTTGCGGCGGGCGAGTCCCACCACCACACCAGAGCATCCCAGGACGGAGGAGGGGGGGAGGCCGGGCGGGGACCTCCAGAAACCACCCCTCTGGTAGGTGCCCTGAGGCACGGCAGGCATATTTCCGCCTGCTTTTTGGCCGGGAACCGGGCTTTTTAACTTTTAAAAACTTTTTTTTCTGTGCCGCTTGGCATCGCGCGCGATCGCGCGATGCAAGTAACGAGCACGACAAATCAGACCAAATTGTTCGTTCGTCGGTTCGAGCTCGAAGTCTGGCGGAGTAATTCCCGTTTCCGTTTCCGTAGAGTAACGGAAACGAGTAACGGAAACGGAAACGGAAATACCGCTAAGTCGTGCCCATCTCTAGTTCATCATTTTACATAAACCACAGAGAGGATGGATTTGCAAGCCAGCTTGAAAACGCACATGGCACTGTGAAGCAGAGCTAGAAGACTAACTCTGATACACCACAAGGCGGAGCTGTTGCATTATAATCCCCGAATCTAAATTTCGATCCTTCATTTATCAGGAGCAACCAAAATGCCTTAACAGTGGGCAACTGTCTGAATTACCCAGGATCTAGATGCGGTCTAGATGCAATGGAAAAGAAAAGATCCAGGGATTAATACATCCAGGGAATCTGCCCACAAGATCTGCAATTCAGATGCTGCCTCATAGCAGACATTAGCTACTGCAAATGGATTAGGAAGACAGTTAGTAGGATGCAATACACTTGGTAATATTGTCCTAGAGAATGAGGGTCAAACCAGACAAATATTAAAAGGAAATCTGTTGTTTTCAGTGATTAACATGTTTCCCCTCCAGCTATGGGATCCCTTTAAAGATGTATACATCATTAATCTGAAATAATGCATTCTCGAAGACTGAAATAAATTCATATTTACTTTCCAGATTCTCAGTCACATAACAAAGTCCAGCTAAATATCCTAGTTGACCTGCTGTCACTTAGTTGCACATATATATGTGCTGTCTACAAGCCTAAAAATCTGATGAGCTGGAATTGTCTTCACTGATGTTCCACATTTTTATTGCCTTCATTGCATCTCATTCATTTATCGACTTCATTGCATCTACACATTCTATTTCCTTGACCTTTCTTTATTATAGTCTTTCTTTATATTATAATTTTTGCAGAAAGGGATTCTTTACTGTTTTCAGAACACTGTTATGAGTTACAAGCAACATTAGTGGCTGTACTTAGTTACCATTTTTGTTGTTGAAAGATTGTATTTCTAAAAGCTACCTAAATAATGCCAAGTTGCAATATTGGAATAATGAGTTATGCTTCTAGTTTCTTTAATATAGCATTTTGAGAGGCACTGGCTTAATAATTTCTCAGATATAATTCATTCTCGTATCTGTCCTGTTTTTGTACAGCAGCACATAAATAAAACGCAATAAACATAATGAATAACATTGCAATGTTTGCAGGCAAAAATCAAAGAAAAACAAAAACAAAAGACACAAAACATGTGGCATCTTAAAGATTAACTTTCATATATTAATGTAACATTTCGTGGAGACATCCACTTCAAATGTTATATTAAAATATGAAAGTAAGTTTTTATAAGGTGCCACATGTTTTGTGTCTTTTGTTTTGTTTTTCTTTGATTTTCACCTGCAGTTCTTGAAAGGACTAACACGGCTACCCTCTCTGAAACTGCAGTGTTTACAAACTACAAGAAACAAGGTTAACAAACCCAACTGCAATGACAATCAATAACATTTAAACTCTTGGGTAACTATAGGGAAGAACTTCATTATTTAAAAAGTAACTTCCTGGGCTCCGCTTCCTGGTTTGCTCCACCTTTAGACATCTAGTACTATTAACTGTATACATTCTTTATGCCAATCCCAGTTCATGTGATCTCTAGTTTTGAAGATAAAGGCATCTCCAACTTTAACAGAATAAAGGGTGCAATAGACATCCTCCCTCCCTTCTTTCTCATTTATTCTGGCCTCTTCCGATTGGCTAACAGGCCTCCTCCAGTGGGCCAATCCTGGACGCCCACGGTCCCCATGACAACATGTCAACTCAACAACACAGTCCTGCCCTTTGCTAACAGCATCCTGGGTACGCCAACAAGGTCAAGGTGTTGGGTTCTGGCTTGCTCCACAGGCAACATGTTCAACGTGAGAACGAGCATGAGTGGTAGGAACTACAGCCCTGGGGTGCTGGTCGGCAACTGGAACGAAGACGTGTATCTCGAAGAGGTAACGAAACCTCCCCCTCCTCCCCATTCCTTCGCCTGACGTCATTTATTTCCTGGATGTCTTGGATTTATTCCAACTAGGATGCTTCTGGGCAGATTTCAAAGAGAGTAAAATGGACAACATAGAGATCATAGCACTGACTTACCCTGGAAGCATCTAGACGCAACCTCAAACCTTCTTTCAAACCTGGTCCAAAAGACTTCTCAGTTCCTAGCTTGATTTTTTTTTCTGTGCTTCAACCTGCTCCTTCCTTAATTCCCTGCTTTGTTTACTTTCTTGTCTCACAAAGACAGACTATTGAAAAGCTTGTACACTCTTGGGTTTAGCTTTCATCTCACCAAGCCATGTGCACTTGATGCCTTATCTACACCCAGAAGAACTCATATCTGGCGGTAGTAGTTTAATATACCAGAATGTTGTTTGGGAATCACGACTTTTAAAAAAGGTAACCATGGAGGAATAATTGTTTTCATCCAAATTAGGGAACAGGGACAGGGGGCTTTTCAACCTCATGGCATCAGAGTTTTCCCCAAAACTAACAAGAGAACATTGTAATTAATTAATTAATTAATTAACAAAAAAAATAGCCACACCACTACCAAGAGGTCTCTGGGCAGCATGCAAGAAAGTATTAAAAACTATAAAACAATAAAATTATTAAAATTATAAAATACAGTGCAGTTTAAAACAACATACAATACAAATTGTAAAATCCTGCTGCTCATGAGTCCAGGCACAAAACAAATCTAATTAAAATGCTGGTGGAACAATAAAAAGAGCAAAAAGAGGGGATTTAAACCTCCATTGAAAGCTCTAAAAGAAATCTACAAGGGACAGCATGGGCTTTAGGGAGGAACATCACTTGCTAAAGATATTCACATTTTCCTTGCTTATGCAGGCTTATCCTCCTTACAAGGAAGGCTATATCTGCTCTGTAAGGGGGGAAAATCCTTAAGGATATAGTAAATATTGAACATAGAACACAGTTCAGCTGTTAGAATCCCAAACTTGCTTTGAAAATACAACTTTTTCTTCATGAGCTTGTAAAAACACAAGATAACAAACATGCTTTAAAATGTTTAGAAATAGGAGAGAAGCTCCCATTATGGTAACACAATCAACTAATTATCCCCATATAATTGAAAGGCATGTGCTGTACTGTACAGTATTTCCTTGTGATAGTCCAGTTCACTCTTGGGACAGAGATCCTTACACCAAGCAAATGAATGAAGTAAGCTCACCTCCTTAGAATGCAATAACAACAACCCACTAAAAGAACACCAGAAAAAAACCCACAGCAAAACCCATATTTTCTTGACGGTCACTCCTCTTTGAAACAGAACCCCACCTGAAAATTGTCCCCCACCCCCCCACCCCACATTGAGAGCTTTTAAGCAGTCACTAAAAATATGTCTCTTTAGGCTGGTTTTCCCAGAGCACGTAACATCATAGCACAGCTCGCCCTACTAGTTCCACCACCTTGTTTTTAAATGAGTCTAATTTATTGCTTAAATTGCAGTTTATGTTTTTGGTTTAGCGTGTGCTAATTCTACCTGAATCTTATTGTGTACTGTCAATTCTAGAGATGGGCACGAAATGAGCAATTTTTCGTTTTCATTTTTTCGTTTCGTTACGTAACAAAATGAAAATGATTTTTTTTTTTTTGCAAAAATTCCCAAAAAACGAATACAAACCGAAATGGACCCCCTAAACGACAAATGACAAACAAAACACCATTTTTTGAGTCATGCCCATCTCTAGTCAATTCTATTGTTTTCTGTTGTTGCTTTTGTTTATTGTTGTAAACCACCCAGAGTGGCCTTAGCCACTAGATGGGGGAAGGTATAAAAATCAAATTAATCTTTCTATAAACCAACTTATATCCACCATACAAGGGAAAACTAATTAATACTCACACAAACACCCAGGAAGCAAATAACAGACTGAAACTTCAGAAGCCCATTTTCCTGGAGAAGAAGAAAAAATGAGAAACATAACTTACTTTCCACAACTCAGTGAGACTAAACTCTACAGGACAGACAACTCCATTACTCTGGTATCACAAAGGAGAACTTTGCCTCCCTTTTATAGCCTTCAAATGGTTACAGGTGTGCAAGGACCAGCCACCTCTTAAAGGGGAAACCACTCCTTCTCAAGAACCCAGCTTCTTTCTGTCTTGAGTAACCCTAGGTTGAAATTTAACCCTTGTGCCTCTGAATCAAGGTTCTTATGTTAACCCCATTTGGGCTGGGCTTCCAAGTTTCAGAACTCAATGTCGGTGGCAATCTTGTTGCTTTGCCTAGTAGGCTGAAAGTAGAGTAGATCCAGTAGTGATATATGGAAGTGAGAGCTGGACTATAAAGAAGGCTGATCGCCACAGAATCAATGCTTTTGATCTGTGCTGCTGGAGGAGAGTCTTGAGAGTCCCCTGGACTGCAAGGAGATCCAACCTACCCATCCTGAAAGAAAACAACCCGGAATGTTCACTGGAAGGACAGATTTTGAAGCTGAGGCTCCAGTACTATGGCCACCTCATGAGAAGAGAGGACTCCTTGGAAAAGTCCCTGATGCTGGGAAAGATCGAAGGCAAAAGGAAAAGAGGATGACAGAGAATGAGATGGTTGGACGGTGTCATCAGTGCAACCAACATGGATTTGACCAAACTCCGGGAGGCAGTGGAAGACAGGAGGGCCCCTGGCGAGCTCTGGTCGATTGGGTCACGAAGAGTCGGACACGACTGAACAACAACAACAGAGCAGACCCAGATGGACCAATGGAATTTACAGATGGGTTGACTCAGCAATCCCCAACTTGATTCAGTGGGCTTACTTGAGATGTTAGGAGAGGCTTTCGCTATCGATTCTCTGCTTTGTTGGAAGGTGGTCTTCGTAGAGTTTTGGGTCCCCTTCAGTTATTCATCTCTGTGATTCATAGACTGTAAAGTGAGTGCTCAATGTGGTGTAGTAGAGTGATGGACTAGGACCAGGGGACCTGGGTTTGAATCCCTGCTCAGTCAAGGGACTGGAGGCATGGGAATGGCAAAACCACCCCTTAAATGCCTTGCTTACGTTGGATATCCTAATAGGGCAACTAAGGCTCAGTTCTGACTTGACAGCACATAACAACAATGACACGATTCACAGAAACTGGCTAATGACAATGACAAAAGGAAAGTACTTCTGTGTCTGTAGAACATGCATTTCCTTTGAATAAAGGCAAGGAGGATCAGACAAGCCTTGGTAGGTTTTGGTGGCAGCACTTTGATCCCTGGTCCAACTCCATTTTCTTCAAATCCCTGGACTCTGCTTTCCATTCTCTTTTATTTATGGGTCTCTTCAATGTTTCTTTTATTTTACTTCATTACAGTGCAGTTCAGTTGTTCCAGCGTCTCTGCGGTTCAGCTAGAAACCCATGCAGCATAGTAAACAGAATAACGGCATAGGTCACTTTCTTTCTTAGACTGGCCATATGTCAGAACCTTCATGATGGCACATGGCAATGATATCTCAGCATGGAAGATATGCACGACAAATGCTGCATTCATCTTTCTTACTTTTTATTTCTTAGGATTTCCTGAAAGACTTCTTGTACAAAAGAGAAAAAGGGGAGCTCTTGATCCAGAGATCACAAAGACTTAAAGATCACCTTTACAAGAAGGTATTCAAGCTTTGTTATATGGTTTGTGTTTATGCCATCTTTGTTCAGTGCTGGAGCTCAGCTTAGTGGACGTCTAGGGTTTCCAGAGGATTCCACACCCAAGGAGAGATCTAGAAAGCCAACAATAGCATCAGGATTTGGGCTGTGGGTCAAATCCAGTTCCTAGTCCCATCAGGAGTGGATACATTGGGTTCCACAAAAGCGTTGACAAGTTCCTAATCCATTCTTCCTCTTCAAAACAGGAGGAGCTTTCCATTTCGAAAGATGGGTTTATTCACTTTGGAGACACTGTCATGTTGGTGAATCCACAGGACAGCCGATCCCCAGCTCAGAGTGAACCTAACTCAAGTGGGGACCTCTCCCTGGCTGTCAATCCCGACGAAGCATCTATCCATCTATCTCAAGAGCTCCCAGTTCCCTGTGAGATGAGTGCTATCAAGAGTGTGATGCCCGTAGGTCGGAACACCTTTCGGATTTTAAGGTGAGATGTCTTTCTCAAGTGAAGAGTAAGACAAATTGTTTTTCCCCATGATAACTTCCCAACCCATTGTTCTTCCAAGATGGGGTGGTTGAGACCTTTGGCTTGAAGAGAGGCATGGAAAGAGACAACTAAGAACTGGGCCTTCACCTCTCCTCTTTAGAATGCCTTCCCACCTGAGATTTGCCTGGTCCCTTCACTATAAATATTGAAATGATTGCTGAAGACTTCCTTGGCTTTTCAGACAGGCTTTACCGGAGGTAATATCTTGATTAGAGAAAGGGATGCATTTTTAAAAATGGTAATTCATCAGGATTTGTGATTTATCCGGACTGACAAATTGACGAATTGACTAATTTGATTCTGTCCAGGGATGAATTGATGAATTGATTTGTTTCCCCTTTATAATGCTATAAAAAGCCCCCTCCAATTTTGGTGTCTCTTGGTGCCTTGGGGGCCATTTTATAGCTCAAGAAATTTAATAAATCAAAATTGGCTAAAGAGTCATCGATTCGTATTCATTGGGGGACCTCCATTTATGACAAATACAAAGGGATGGATTTTGACAAATTGGCCAATATTCGTCAGCAAATGTGATTCATTTTTCAATTTGTCCCCATCTCTAATCTTGATAGTGGAGTTGCAGCACTCAGGTTCATCATATGATAGCTGGATTATTTACATGCAAGCCAAATAGTGTATTGTGGGCAGAACTACATAGCAAAGGAGGGTGGCTGATGGCCAAAACAAGGGGAGGGGGCAAAGAATTTTTTTTTTAAAAAAAGGAAATGCCACAAGGATGCAAGTCTGCAGACACGTACAGATGTAGAGGTCACAACAGCAATGTAAAAAGAAAGACACCCTGTGCCACTGTAATGCGGAAAGCTGTCCTTAAATTGTTGCATTATCAAGTGTTATCCCTAATCCCAGTTCAGGTCAGGAAGCAAGGGGTCATTCCCCATTTGTTTCAATTGATTTGTAATTCTCTCTGTGTTTATTAAAGCCTCGAAGGGGAAGCGATGGGGGAGCCCGTTCGGTTTGGACAGAATTTTGGCCTTGGAACAGCAGGAGGGTTTTCCAATCCGATGGTAAGTAGATAAATGCAAGTGAGCAGCACAGGCGTGCAACCTGTGGACTGCAAAGCACCCCTGAACTCATTGTTCGTTTTCCTACTTGTGCAAGTTGTAGAAAGGACTGAAATGGATTCACCCAGAACTGAAACAGATCTTGCTAATAATTCTCCATACTCTCTCATTCATCTAACAAGTAAGATCATCTGTAGCACCTTTTTTTTTGTCCTGTTCCTCTTATGGGAAACTCCAGGTAACTTTTATAAGGTTCTGGATGTGGATATGAGAAGAAAGTGCATTGGTCTCACTTGTGGGTTGGACAGGCCAAACTGGATATAACAAAATAACCAATATATGCATCCCTTTTTTCCTGCTCCTCCTCCCATCCATCAGTGGTCCTGCACATCCAACTTCCAGATCAATAACACCCTCCTGTTTCTATTCTCCAGCTGTTTCTAGCAAGTGAGCACAGGACTTTCATGAACATGGCGAAGAAGTCTCTCTGCCAGTCAGTGTTCATGACCGATGAACTTTCTTACCTGGCTTCTTGGCAAGCGACCTTCCTGGACCCCCAGTTCCGCCTGGAATATGAAGGCTTCCCAGTGCCTGTAAGAAATGAGATCAAGCTTTTTTTAAAAAATCCAGAAACAGTGGGGTATGTGTATATTGGGGGGGGGATCCCTGTTTCTGCCCCAATTTTTCCAATTTTTTTTCAAAGTCCCCACCCCCATGGCTTCAAACTTTCCTGGAATTTTACATCTCCAGTGAAGTCTCTCTGGAATCATGAAGACACATTTTTATAGATTACGGCTCTTGATCTCAGATGCAAGATTTGAGGTGGACGTAAGATATGCACAACCAAGTAGAAAATGCCAATGAATGAATAAATGAATGAATGAATGTTTATTTACCGTTGTTAACCAATGGCTTTGCCTTCACTTCCTAAAAGTGTTGAGGGATGGAAGGACAATGTCTACCATTGACTTAAGTCAGAAGTGTGGCATTCTTTGGAACATGTGCCATTAAAAAAAGGTATACAAGATAACACAGAGCAATAATAAAATGGATCACAGAAAGGAAAGATAAACCAAACTGTTTGGGAGACATAATAAAATGGAAAGTAAAATGACCACCAGCACTTAAAAACATCAAAATAAAGGTCCTAAGATGCTTGGGGGGTATAGAAAAATTTTCATGTGCTGTCAGGAAGGCCATCATGTTGGTGTAAGTCAGTGGAGCATCGCCAAGGGAGGCATTCCATAGTTGGGGTCCCACCCTTGAAGTCTCTCTCTCTCTCTTTTTTTCTCTCTCTTTCTCTTTGTATTGCCTTATTTCAAGGAAGCCCTTGGGGAAAGGTCTTTACCTGTTTCCAGAAAGATATCAGAGATGAGGCAGTCCTGGCCTCTAGTGGGAGGGAGTTCCAGAGTCTGGGCGCAGCAGCCGAGAAGGCCCTTTCATGGGTTTCCACGAGACATACCCGTGAGGGTGGCGGGATGGAGAGAAAGGCCTCTCCTGGTTACCTTCTTTTGTTATAACATATTTTACACAATTATAAAATTATATAAAATTATAAAATCTTCCCTCATTTGTTATCATGTCCTCTAATGATCTGGCTTCGATGCCCAGGAAAAAAAATCTGTATAAAATCCATGGGAAACTTTAACACCTCCAATAATGCATCATTTTTCTTCTTCTTTTTCCCTCAGGCAAACTCAAAGATCATCATTGTTCACTGCCATACGAACCAGGGACTGGCAGTTCCTAGAAATTTTTGGATCAGGTAAATGACTTCTGTAGTTGCAGCAAATGTATACAACACAACATACACACAGAGACGATTCTGGTTTTAACTCTTGACAGGTTTACCTAAAGTGCACTGGAAACTGTAATCTGGTCGGCATATCTGGGAATAAACCACCTTTGTTCCCATAACCTTCTTATAAGGGGAGTCCACATTTCAGCATTCATTTATCCTGGTGCTCCTTGTAATTAGTGGAGATCAACACACAACTATCCACTAGAGATGGGCACGACATGGATTTTAATTCGTTTCGTTATTCATTATTTGTTTCATTGGGGAACAAAACGAATAACGAAGGGACCAATCAAAGAAAAATGAAAAATAAAAAAAATTCTGTTTCGTTCTGTTTCAATTTTCATTTGGTGTCACTCACTTACCTTGTCTTCCTGAGCCAGGCCAGAGGGGGAAATAAAAACAACAACAACAGAGGCACTAGCGCCTCTCAGCTGTAAAAAGAAAAAAGAAAAAAAAAAGTCCCGCAACTAGGACTATTTAAAATGACAGTCCCCCTCAAAAATAAATGTGTCCCTCCACCCTGCACCCAGCCAGAAAAAATGAAATAAAAAAGTTTTTTTAAAAATGAAACAAATGAAATACGAAATAATTTTTTTAAACAAAATTCATTTCGTATTAAACGAAACAAAACGGGGGCCGGGGCAACAAATAATGAAACGAAATGCCATTTTGGTGTTTCGTGCCCATCTCTATTATCCACTATGTCCAATGCTGGGCAAACATTGGCACTTAGAAACAAATAGACGTAACAGCCAGGTGAGCCTTCACAGTTATATATGCACAGAGGAAGAGAAGCACCTAGACACTGCCAGAGGAGATGAGTGGCTTCTGTGTCAATGAGGTGCCTGCCGTCTGCCACATTTTTGGAACTGAACTTTACAGCATGACCCAAGGTGGCAAATGACACACCAAAAAGAGGTTCGGCAGCATTCGTTGCACGCACTGTTGCATTGAGTTGGTGAATTGTTTAATTTCAGCCAGGGTCTCTAGCCCACCCCAATTTTTAGCAGCTGCTTGCCTCAGTGGAGGAGAATGTTAGAAGAATAGTCTGGCATCATTATTGTCACAGATAAAACATTTACCAATTTGATGTATGTATGTATGTATGTATGTATGTATGTATGTATGTATGTATG
>JAHTLZ010000252.1:12609036-12631334 GCA_023846285.1 Phrynocephalus versicolor | reverse complement strand
CTATCTATCTATCTATCTATCTATCTATCTATCTATCTATCTATCTACACACACACACACACACATCTGCATCTTGTATCTGCCACTCCATCACTTCAAAAGACAAAGATGAACAAAAATCACCCATCTCTGTTATGTTTCTGAATGAGTCACTGTTCATGATGAGTCTCTTTCCAGTTAGGAGTCCATCTTGGGGCTGTGATGTACACAGAAAGATGGCAGTGGTGGAGACTCAAGGCAGATGATTTGTACGTTGACAGATCATCTGTTGATTTAAGAATTAGCACATCAGCCAGACACTCAACACCATGATTGTGTCTTAGCACTGAAATCGCCCAGCATAAAAACATGGATTGTCCTTACTTGCAACTGCTTGCTACAAAACTAAAATATAAACTAAAATAATATTTGTTGAAAAGGAACATCAGATGCACTGTGCATCCAAACAGATCAATGTTTAACTTTCATACAATTCTCTAAACATAACGAAACAAGGTCCAATACAAAGAATGAAGTCAGCCTCCAGTGTTATTTCAGGACAAGAGACAGAGATTTAGGAAGCCATGAAATAGATTTCTAAGCATTTGAATATTTACACATTGATTCTGTTTACTTGTTTTTAAATGCAGGTGGGTCTGTATGTAACCCCCAAACCTCAGCCTCAGTTATGCATCCGTGAAAATGGGATTAAGCCCAACTAGTCTCACAGAGGCATTGCAGGGACCTTCTGTGAGATGAGGAAGTGCAAACAGACCAGCCACAGGACTTTGAGATTTGGGGTGGGGAATGATAGAAACATGTGGAAGATGGAGGAGGGCAGCAGATTTTGTCGCTCTGAAAAGCCTCCATCTGGAAATGTTCAAAAGGTAGGAGCCTTGAGTAAAACAGGAGACACTGAAAGGCACATGATTTAAAACAGCTGAATAAATGACTACGGCAGCAAAGACGTGTGTGTGTGTGAGAGAGAGAGAGAGAGAGAGAGAGAGAGAGAGAGAGAGGAAGTGATCACAGGGTGTTGGTAGTAGAAACACCTTAATGCACCACTATTTTGCATACTTCTTAATCACTGCCATGTGGAGCATTCAAAAATTCCTTTTTTTTTGGACTACATCCCCCAGAATTCACCAGCCAGGCACAATAACTGATCAAGTTTGGGAACTGTACTCACAAAAAGTCATTTTTGAAGCACTGATTTTTCCCAGTGACTCCTTTTTCAAAGACTGTGGGAAGTTTATTCCCTCCCTTCAAAAAAATGTAATTTACAGTTACTTTCAAGGGACCTTTTAAAAAGTTACCATTATAAAGTTGGTGTTTGATGATAACAAATGGTTCACTCTCCCGCTCCCCCAAGGATTCAACAGTTAAAAAAAAGTTACTTTTCAGTCCCCTTTTAAGACCAGAATTCTGTAGGTCACTGACTTGTGGCGTCTGTGTGTAGAACTGTAGTGGCATAAGTTACTGCAAAAGTAACTTAAAACAGCTACAACCACACAGCAAAAAATTGTTCTCGATCACCCCTGAGTGCAGGATACACAGCATTGGACTCGTCGTGATTCTATATGATTCTATGATGCATAACATACATCAGTAGTCCCTCAATTCTTCTTTCAAAATGCAATTCATTGGAAGTAACTAAATTTTTGCCATGAATGTCCTCCACGCTGGCATTTCTCTTCCTTTGGCCCCCTTTGGAACAAATCTTGCTGTTAGCCCAATATACTGATTTCATTTACAAAAGGACAGGCTTCCCGCTGGTCTTAACATCACTGTCTTTGAAAGACTGTGTGTTGAATTTCCCTCTCCGCCTCTCCTTTCTACTTCCCCCTCCTTTCGAAGGAAAAAAAATGGTAATAAACGAATCATTTCATTTCAGCTTGGGGGAGGGAAGAGTTTTTAGGTGTTGGTCTGGAAGTGAACCACGCCATTACATAAACATGGGAGCAGCCCGCGGACCAATGAGGAGGAGGAGGAGGAGGAAGGCACGGATGCTGCACGATTAGCCAAAGAGTCAAACACTTTTTCCATGTGTGTGCAAAGAAAAGGCTTTGCATCGCTGGGCCGCTGTGTGTCTCTCTGTGTGGTTTCTTTCTTTCTTTCTTTCTTTCTTTCTTTCTTTCTTTCTTTCTTTCTTTCTTTCTTTCTTTCTTTCTTTCTTTCTTTGCTTTTCTCCCCTGCCAGTTGTAGAAGTAAGCTAGTCGAAGCGCAGAGGCCGGAGTCAGATTTTTTTCAAGGGGTTTTTGTGGTACCGGAAACAGATTTAGTGGCAGTCTTTTGGTGGCAGGGATTTGGTGAAATCCCTTGCCCGTGACTCCCTGGCAAAGCAGGCCGGCATGCTTAGGTGAACCATCCCACGAGAGGAACAAGGAAGGCTGTTAGTGGCAAAAGAAGCAAAGAAAGACGGCTCGAGAAATGTCTCTGTGAGCAGGCTCTCGGATGTCTTCCAAAACTCTGGATTTCCCAAGCTTTAAAAGTTCCCACCTCGTGTGAAAAGCAACGGCGGTCAATCCCAGGGAACGATGGTTCGGCTGTGTTATTTGTTATGATCAAGCCCACAATGACAGCTTCGGTTCCTTGAGGTAAGTGATTCTACGGAACGGATGAATATATGCATGACATTTTCTGTGATATGTTCTCGCGGCTCTAATTTCCAGCCTGGTGACTGGAGCAAAGCCCCCATTGCTTCTTGCCAGGCTAACTTCCTTGAGGAATATATTTAGCAGGGAGTGTGTGGGTCTTCCCTCCCCCATTTTAATCCTCTTTTTAGAGGATTGGATGCAGGCGAGGCAGTCTACCCAGGCAAGGGCAAGAATTTAAACTTGCCCTTTGGCAGAAATGCGCAAAACCCAATTTGGATTTGCAGCTGAATTTCTGGTTCCATCTGATGTGGAAGAGGCTGTGTTTGCATGGTGGTTAAAAAAAAATAGTGATGATCAAGAGAGGGAAAGTTGCAAGCATAAAGAAGGTGGAGAGTGGCCCTGATTCAGTGTCAGCCAGTAATATCAAGAGCTTGGTTGGATAACAGTTGTAGGTACTGGAACAGTGGCACAGGATCCACCCTCCTCTGGACCATGTAGGATGGATACTCTCTCCCTGCTGGATAAGAAAAGGAAGCCATCTCTACTTTTCAAAAAAAAAAAAAAAAGGACAAAAGAAGGCTCTGCATTGCATAAAATTTCCATGCGCTGATACGCAAGTCAAGCGGTGCTCCGTTAGAAATCATTCATATGAAACTAAACACACGCATCAGAATCCTCTTGGTCATGTACATGGGCGGAACTGCAGCACAACGACAAATGACACTAGCTTAATGAGTCACTGCTTGCTTCTGGCTTCAGGACAGGATTTCAGCTGTTGATGGTTGTGATTTATACCATTCCGTTTATACTGGCACAAATAAACCTTCAGATTCTGGCCACCATTTAAAAAAAACACATACCCGTCGAAGCAGTGTGCTTACCGCTTCTGGTGTTCTGGAAATAACTGTTGAGGGGCACTTTTTAACCCCCTTCGCTCCTACTTTCTTATGTTTTTCTTTAAACTGGAACACACCTTCAAATCAAAGACTATGTGTTCACTGGGAGGGCTTCAAATTCAGTCTCTCTACAGTCCCCTCTCTTGCCCGGGGGAAAATATTTTTGCTCCACTGGCCAGCTTTAAGCACTGACCAGGAAGCTGTATCTTCAAAGCTATGCTGCTCCTGTTTTCTCTGTTGGAGGACCAAGGCTGCCCCAAGACTTTTTGGTAGAAGAGATGAAGGCCAACATGAACCCATCCTTTTATCAGTGTTAAGAGCACACTGGAGAAGCCCAACGGAAATATATTTCAGCACTACAGAGGGGACAGTCCCCTTCAGATGATCTTAGGGATGGTGGGAAGCTTTGGAGTTAGTGTGTAGGGCAGTTTGTCCAGGAGACCTGGGACTTTCTACCAGTAGGATGCATGCCCAAGGGACTGCTTTTACCCACTCCACACAAGCCAATCTCTGCCATTGGAGATGACCATGACATGCTGTCTGATGGCAGGGTCGGCCTCATGAAGGAAGCCGGTGGAAATGAGCAACGGAAAGTGAAGTTGGGATGGCTACCCAAAGTGAGATTTGGAGCCTAAAGTGTCCTTGTTGGAAGTTCTGGGGCTCCTTCGGGAGTTTATGCCTGATAATCAGCAAGCCTCTAAAAGCTAGGAGATTTCGCAGGAAGGATATAAGAGGATTTGAAGTGATGCAGGTTCCTGGGATAAGAAACCAGTCAACTGCCTCAGACAGCTTAGGGGTGATAATCTTTGGCAGCCAAAACCCTGCATAAAAATGAGATTCGGTCGACAACTTATGCGCAGTAAGATTGTCAGACATTTCGGGAGGGGTGAGGGAAATGAAGGGGGGAGTGCAAACACACAAAAATGAAGGGTCCAAATTTATCAGAGACCCAGAAGAAGAATATCTGAGTTAAGGAGCTTTGCCTCAGATGGGCACACAGTGCCAATGACAGAAACGTCAAAAATACTTCCTGCTAAAGCCTTGCAGCTGAAATAACAAGACCTTCCAACCGTGTTGTAAATTCTTCTGAAACAGCCCCAGACATTTTCAGGGGAGACGAGGGGGTGACACCATTCTTGGGTTTAGCAGGAGGGGGGGAAACTGGCAATATTAAGACTTTGGAAAGCCTGAAAATAGCTCCTTTTTAATTCCTGCGGCTTTCACTGAAGCCTCTCGCAGCCTTTCAAAATGAGCGGTCCCCAGCTGTACCATCCTCATCTTAGAGGATGAGATGGGCGAGAATTCTGCTGGAGCTCATTTTTTTGTAAGAATTTATGAACATTTGCAAAGTTCTTCCTGTTGATGGCAATAAAGTCATGATCCTTTTAAACCAAAGAGAAGGATTGTAGGGAATTTAAAAATGGGTTATCAGTGGGCATGCCTCAGATGTATCAGGTTTGGACCTTATTTCTCTGGCTAGTTCAACCACATTGATAGTGTTGCATCAGGGTTGTCCCTTCTGTTTCTCTCATCTTTAAGACTCACATAACTTTTGTGATCCTTACCATGTCAAGAATGGTTCTACCTCTGCCACTGGCCAATGAAAACTTGTACATAATTTTGCTTTTGCAATATTTACCAAAATTTGAAATTTTCCTCATTTTTTTGAGGAGTAGAGCTAAACGTTTTAACACTCTAAATATTGGAGAAAGTAAAATGGGCATTTTGTGATTCCTATTTATCTTAATTTACATGCTACATCAATATCCTGCATTTCAGCCTCTGACCTCAAAACAATTGACATGCTTCACCTTTTATTTTCACAAACCTCGTGAAATCAGGCAGAGTAAAAACTGTGATTGCTGAGGTCAACCATGACTTGTCATTTATACTGATTTTCTGGAGTCCCCGGGCCAGTATTCTAACCATTGTACAATACTGCCTCTCCTCTAGGTGTTTTAGCCTGGTTCAATAAACCAGGGCTGCAGTTTGGTATTATGGCCAAACTTCTCTTGTGGAAGACACGTCTGTGGAAAAGTGATGACATTGCTGGAACAGAGGAGATTGTTAGTCTTTAAAGAGCTCCTCCTTTTGTCCCAAAGCTTGTCTGATGCATGTGCATTCCGTCCCATTACATGTAAGCCGTGGGAGCTCCAGAAGAGAAGGAGGAACTCTTTCAATGTCAAAATTTCCCCTGGCTGGTGAAATCATTCTGCTTCCACAGGCATCATATATGAAGCAGAATTTGGGCCTCTGGACTGGAGTCTGCTTAAGTTAGTAGTGGGTCAAAATCAATAGGACATTGAAGTTATGGATAAGTGGATTTCAATTCCAACCTTATCTGGGTCAATTTTGCACCCAATGGGGCATGTTGCTATCCATCTCATTTTTTTGCCCCCCCTCCCCCTGATAATGGTGAGCTAAAACAGACCTGCGATCAAGCCTCAGGGTACCAGCTAACCTTTGCAGCACCTGCTTGCTCCCTGTCTTGGCCTGTCTAGGTAGGGAGATAAATCTGAAGGAGAGCCATGCTGGAGAAGTTTTGATTTCTGTTGTATGAGTTGGCTTTGACATTTGGGGTCCCATTTCCTCTCACCATGCCCAGCTACTGTCAAAGTTCTCTGGTTTACTATGAAGTTACTGGTAAGTGTCTGTGTCTCTGTGTGTTTACACAATGCTAGCAAGGTGTAAGGAGCAAGGTGTTTATCTGTGTAGGTCCAAAGCTGTTGTGGACTCACCTTGCCACTGGAAACAAGGCAGGTGATGGAGCACCAGCATTGTGGCCTTTGAGCCTTCTTAAGCCACAAGCCCTGGCACTGGAAATACAGGGCCTTGCAAGGGTGAGGTGGGGGTGGGGTTTCTTGTCATCTGGCGGCAAACCCTGTGTGCTCTAAGCCAAGCATGTCCAAACTTCGGCCCTCCTGATGTTTTGGACCACATCTCCCAGAATTCCAGGCCTGTATTTCTAATAGCAAATGACTTTGGGAATTGTGGTCCAAAACATCTGGAGGGCCGAAGTTTGGACAAGCCTACTCTAAGCAATGCCTGTTGGCCCCTGGTATCAGAGTTTGAGATCAATCACGGAGGGGGAGATAGAAGAACGCTTTTCAAGGAGACTTGAAAGGTAAGTCACACACAGGAGCAGAAGGATCCATTCTTCAGCATCCCACAGTGCAGGTCACACCAGCATGGGCTCAGGTTACAGGAAGCTGGGATGTCAGGAAAAACCTCCTAACAGACTAGTAGGACAATGGGACCGGTGAGCATCAGAATTGGTGAGGGCTCCAACGCTGGAGGCATTCAACTGACATTTACAAAATCCCCTGTAGAGATGGGCACGAAACGAACAATTTTCATTTCTGTTTTTGTTTTTTTCGTTTCGTTACATAACGAAACGACAAACGAATTTTGTCTCTAAAATGAAACGAAACGAACAGAAACACCAGAAATTTTGTTGTCCGTTTTGTTTTCATTACGGCAATACATTGAACTGCTTTAAATGCTAAAAAAAATGACAAAAATTGAAATAAATTGTAACGAAATGGTAATGAAACAAACAAAAACAAAAACAATTTTTTGCAAAAATTCGTGAAAAACAGAAACGAAACAAAACGGACCCCCTAAATGACAAACAACAAATGAAACACCATTTTTTTGATTCATGCCCATCTCTAATCCCCTGACATCCTACAATTTGGATTCCTGCCCCAAGCAGGGACCCTTAGAAGACCTTTGCACCTTCATTATTCTAAGATGCCATGGTCTTCCCACACAGTGAGTTTTGTCCCTCAATGCAAATGGACCCAGAGCTTGGACAATTCCGCCTTGATTTTTTTGGCCTGATCCAAATGAATATTTCATCAGGACATTCTCTCCTCTTCCTCCTCTTCCACCCACCTACAGCAAACTTGCCGTCTCCAGAGGAAAGTTCCTTGAAAGCATTGTTCCTGCTTGGCATTTCTCTGCCAGCTACATATCTCACCAAATCGTTTCACAAAGGTCTCTCCCTCTGAAGTTACGGCTGTATTTCTTCCTCATCTTGCATCCACATCTCTTATGTATCACACAACTCTTGGCTTTTCTTTTCTTTTCTTTTTTAAAGGCCGGCACATTTTACCTACCCACAAACTCTGGGCCATGATAGGCTGCCAAACAATCTGGTCCGGGGGAGGCTGGAAGGCATAAACACAATCAGGCAAACTCTCCTGGTAGCAGCAGCTGCTTGGCCTACAATAAACAGCTTCAGTTCCACAAATTCTTTTTCTGTGCAGTCAACACACAGTAGATCAACAAGGATACTGTCTGAAAAAGGAGGAGGAAGGGGAAGAAAGAAGGAGAAGGAGAAAAAGAAAGAGAAAGAGGAGGAGGAGGAAGAGGGGAAGAGAAGAACAGCGGGTTCTAGAAGTAGTAGTAGAAGAAAAATCACTAGTTTCTAAAGGAAGGAGAACTTCAGCTTCTAGAAGAAGAAGAACCTCATTCTAGAAGAAAAACCACATTTTACAGAACTGCAGCTTCTAGAAGAAGGAGAAGAACCTCAGCTTCTAGAAGAAGTACTGAAGCTTCTAGAAGAAGGAGAAGAACTGGGGCATCTAGAAGAAGAGGAAGAAGAAGGAGAACTGCAGCTTCTAAAAGAAGAAGAGGAACTGCAGCTTCTAGATGAACCACAGAATCTAGAAGAACTGCAGATTCGGGGGGGGGGAGAACAAGAGTGTCTAGAAGAAGAAGAGGAGGAGGAGGAAGAAGAACAGCTTCTAGAAAAACTACAGCTTCTAGAAGGAGGAGACAAACAGGAGCTTCTAGAAGAAGAGGAAGAAGAACTGCAGCTTCTAGAAGAAGAAGAGCTGCTTCTAGATCTGCAGTTCAAAGAACATTGTTATTATAAATCGCATTGCTTGTGTACACTGGAAGAAGGGAAGCTGTGTATATCGCAACAGCAAATTGCTGCCAGTTCAAGAGTTGCTGCTTGTCTTCCTTGTTGTGCACTGGCTCCTTGCCTTGACCCATACAGAGAATGCCAAAATTAACTCCTGAGCTAGCAGCCGTTTTTGCTATGATGTATGTAGTTGTACATAGCTGGTTTAATGAGAGTAATAGGAATATGGCTGGCAAAGCTCGGGTTTCCCTTTCCATATTCTGGGTGTGGGAGCTGCCCTTTTGGTCTGCCTTCCCGCACAAGACTGCAGGGCTGTGTGCTTTAAGGCCGCGCTTCTTGCCCTATGCCATTCTGCATGTTTTGGACTTCAACTCCCAGGATGCCTTGCTGTTGACCACTCTGGGGGCTGTAGTCCCGAAACATCTGGCATTCCCGTGGGTGAGAGTTGCTACCCTGAGAGGCAGAGAGCCATGGCAAGGTGTCAACTTAGGAGGAATGATCACTGCCGGGATGCTGGAGCCCCTGCAAATTTGTTTGTCAGGGTGTTCCCCCCCACACACTGTCCCCTCCCTTTTGTGCAATTAGAAAACAATAGGAGTGTCCCATAGTCCTGTACTGAATTACTGAAACACAGTCATGTGACGGTCGGCGGGGTGTGTGTTTCCAATTATGTGCACTTGAGTCTCTCTCCCAGGCCCGAGAGGACAAGGAGCCTTCCGAAAGAGCCCGGTTTGTTCTGCTTCTTTGTTGTAAGTCCTTTTCAATATTTCCTTCTTAAAACAAAAAGAAGAATTGTTATAGATGCTCCCTCTCACCCTGCAGGGGAACATGTACCAATGGGATGGCTCAATTTCTGGGGAAAGCTCAAAAGAGGAGAGACCTAAATCTCAGCAACTTCTCATCAAGACTTGGTTGCAAGAAGCCGAATTTCCTCGTTTCGGCCAGTTGACGGGAAACCTTTGTCCACGGCAGTGATGCAAAGCACGAGCATTCCTTGTTGCTTCCGTGAGAGCAACATTTTCTGACTCATCCTCTAAATTGCTCCGAAATTGGTGTGCAGTTTTGGACAAGTCTTTAGCCTTGGACATATAAACCAAGTGGACCTTGCTCCGTGTCCTGCATGCTGTTTACTCCACGGACAGAACAGGTTAGCGTCTTCTAGGACAAAACAGAGGAGGGGAAGGGGTGGGGACCCTAAGATCATTTAACATTTGGTTTGGATTATGGAAATAAGTCCTTAGGTGGGAAGGACAAAATGTGGCAAGTGAGGTGTGCATCACCATTGCGTAATCAACAAACAGTGGACCCTTGTATAACAAACGCTTTGTATAACATAAAATTTGTACAACATAAAAAATTCCAGAGAGAGGGGAAATTTGCTTAACATAATCACCTGTGGGGCAAATTTGTAATGTACAATAAAAATGGGATCACTCTGTTTTCAATGCATTCCTATGGGGAATTTGTAAAAAGGAAAATTTGCTTAACATAATTTCATTTGGAACGAATTAATTCCTTTATACAAGGTACCACTGTATTGGCTAAGGGTTAGACCTGTCCCATTGCATGGGCAACGCCTTCAGAATCATTTGTTTTGATGATATATTTAAGCAGGCTGGATATCTTGGTGGTTTCGGTGTCTGGCTATGGGGCCAGATCTTGTACGATGCACTTAACAGCATCTTTAGACTGAGTCAGTGGCATTTTGCACATGTTCAGAGTATGCTAAACCTTCCTTCCTTCCTTCCTTCCTTCCTTCCTTGAGGGGACAACTCAAACTTGAAGAAGCTGCTGGATCAGCTTCAACAAGGGGTTAGTTTCTGATGTAACTGCTCCTTCCGTGGTTGTTTTCATTGCTTTGATTTATGACTAGGGTTTGCCTGACTCCACGGACAGCACAATTATTTTCACTTATGGATAAGCAGATTCTTAATTAGCCTCACCAATGAACCACAGAGTCTTTGGCCGAACAGCGATCTGAAGACATGCAGGGGCAATTATTTTATTTTATTTTATTTTATTTTATTTTATTTTATTTTGGAAGCTAGGCTGTGTCCCATTGATGTGGGTGCTCTCTGTTCTATCGCTTGCTTTTAATAACTGAGACACAGAAGGCCGCCTGAAGGCAACCTAGAAAGCCACCAAAAATGGCATGGACCAGGGCCGGCTCTACCATTAGACAGAGCATGGAAAGAATGCTTCTATTAAGGAACAGATGGGGAGGGTGAGCAGAAAGGAGAGGCTGTCCATTGAATGCATTTGTGGGGTGAGTTTTGGGTTTAAAATGTTTATTCATTTTGCATAATTGGATTCCACAAGAATGAGATGCATATGGAGTGTGTGTGTAATTAGCCTAGAATAAAATTCCATCTTTCACACAAAGAAGATGGCTCAAGTTTTACTCCTAAAAAAAAATGTTGGGACAAAACTATTTTGCACCACATGAAAAGTAAAGTTGCATTCTGGGTTGGGTTGGGGGTGGAACACCTGCAGTGTCCTCAAATTACTAGCGATAAATGATTTTGCCCATTGCCAATGATGGTCAAAGGATACACTGAAAATAATCTCTCTCTTTTTTGGCTTTGGACTATGTAATTTTGCCGGGCAATCCACTTGAAAATTAAGTCCATTTCTACTGCTCAATGACCAGTCACAAAACAAAGCACACTAGAGTGCAAGATGCAGCAACAAAACCTTACATTGGCTTTTTTACTTTCCCCACTAAGATTTACACCAACTGTGTTGCACTGGAGGGCAGAGCTAGTAGGATTTTGACCCATTGATCCATGTTATCCCAGTCGTTGTAGCCATTTCAGGATTTCTGCATTTAATGAAAGCCCCAAAATTCCTTCCCCTTTTCTGCATATGATTTCCTTCCCACTGAATCAGCCACGGGTGACTTCAGATGGAGAGACTCTCTTTCCCAATAGATTAAGGAGAACTGGGATCTATCTGTATGTGTGGTTCTGCCATGCAACTCTCCAACATCCTGTGCAATAGGTGTTGGGGAGTGCGTAGAGTGTCGTATTGATATTCGTCTCTAGAGCTGCTGGCGATAGTTTGAATAAACTCATGATGTGATGGTCTGCCGATCTTCATCATTCTCCCGACACAGAGAACAGGCCACCTTGGGTTCTTTCAGAGAGAAAGGCGGAGTGGAATTATTTCAAATACATCATCATCATATAAATTTTATTGCGTGGCTCACAGAGCCATTGCAAAGTGCATCAAGTAAAAACAGTACAATAAAAATATCAATAAAATAACAATACAAATAGATAAAAGGGGGTCTGGGGGTACAGAAACCTAGATATCAATTTGACTGTTAGAAGTAGTTAAAGCAACTTTCATTTTAATAAGTAAAGAACAGAACCTTGCCATTCGAAACGTAACAAATTTATCTCTATCACAGAGTAAGATTTTTAGCTTTTCTTCGTCAGATCTACCAGGATATTTTTCTAAGATGAATTTCAAAAGTCTTTCACGATGGATTCCAAATAGTGGGCAATAAAGCACAGCATGTGCCAAGTTCTCGACGGATTTATTATCACAAGAGCAGACTCTCTTATGGTATGGGGATTGTGTATAATGGCCCTTTAGATTGGCAAGTGGTAGCATATCAAGACGAGCCAGAGTAAATGCTTTTCTATGTTCAAAGTTTGTTAAATCAGCAAAATAAGATGGGCGATTTAGAGGCTTAGGTGTAATGTTCTTATTAAAAAGGGCTGTTTTTAGAGTGCTAAGCGAACCTATATCTGTTTGAACACAGAGGTCAGATAATCTTTGCTTTAGTAATCGTTTAGCTTCTGTCAATCCAAGGTGTCTCACATGCTCTTGGGAAGAACCAAGTTTGGCCACTAGATTCAGTACAAAAAATTTCCATGATCCAGAGTTCATCTCCCCATATAGTATGATGTTAAAAATTCAGAGCGGGTAATAAACAAGATTTTCAGCCAATAATTAATTATTGATTTGTTAATTAGTGTTGTTATTGACATTAATGCCAATTCTAATCTGACTAGTGCAGAAGGAGTTGATGGGGGGTACTGCCAACAATAGACGGGCAAATTTATTTTGGGTTACTTCAAGGGGGTATAAGTTTCCCATTCCCCATACTTCAGCACCATACAAAATCTGGGGAAGTAGCTTGGTTTTATAAATTTCGCAGATGGGAGGAATCGGGAGGCCTCCTTTGGTCCTACAGAATCTTAGTAATCCAAACATGGCCTTCTCAAATTTCTGTTTTGCAAAGTCAATCTGTGAAGCCCAGGAGCCTGACTGATGGAACATCTCACCTAAGTATTTGAAACGGGTTACCTGTTCCAGTATTCTCCCATCCATCATCCATTTATGAACTTGAGGTCTTCTACTGAAAACCATAATTTTGGTTTTCTCATAGTTGATGTTGAGAGAATTTTCTATACAGTAGTTATTAAATTGTTTCAGAAGCCTTCTGAGGCCTATTTGTGTGTGGGATATTAGCAGAGTGTCATCTGCATAAAGTAATATTGATATAGCCTTTCCACCTACTCTGACAGGGAAGAATTGTAAACCTGTTAACCTAACACCATATCATTAACATATAGGTTGAAAAGCAGAGGAGCAAGAACACAGCCTTGGCAAACACCTTTAGATGTTTTAACAGTGTTGGATAATTGGCCAGAGATGCCGACTCTAATCTTAAGGGAAGAGTCAGTGTAAAGGTCTTTAATTCTTTCCAACAATCTGGGGTCTATTTTAAGGTTAATAAGTTTTTCCCACAAGCGACCTCTTGGAATGGAGTCAAAGGCAGCTTTAAGATCGATAAATGCTACATATAATTGCTTTGAAGGTCTAGTAGAATATTTATTGATTAGATGGTTTAACAAGAGAATATGGTCCAGCGTGGAATGTCCTTCCCTAAAACCAATCTGTTCAGGAGCTAAAATGTTATGTTCTACTACCCAGTCTTCCAGTTTTAAGAGGAGTGTCGTATTGATATTCGTCTCTAGAGCTGCTGGCGATAGTTCGAATAAACACATGATGTGATGGTCTGCCAATCTTTATCATTCTCCCGACACAGAGAACAGGCCACCTTGGGTTCTTTCAGAGAGAAAGGCGGAGTGGAAATATTTTAAATACATAAATAATAAATAAACAGGCTTCCGGGGATGGTCTGCTCTCACCCTCTTGACTTTCCAAGCCAGGTTTTTCGCGGCTCTCAAACCAAGGGAGAATCAATGCGTCATCAGGAGCCCAAAGGGTCATTCTCATTCCCTACAAAGGTTGTGCTGCACTGACAGAGGGCCACCCAACCCCTACGGAACAAGCCTCCAGAGAAGGAGACTCTGCCAAGTTCTGAGTGAACCCATTCCACTGCCAAGAGCAGTTGTGTTGTTGCTATGTGCCATCCAGTTGCCTCCATAAGAACATGAGAACATAAGAAGAGCCCTGCTGGATCAGGCCAAGGGCCCATCTAGTCCAGCGTCCTGTATCTCACAGTGGCCCCACCAAATGCCTCTGGAAGCACACGAGACTAGATCTGTGTCTCCTGATACCACTCCCCTGCATCTGGCCCTTGAAGTACCCTGGTTTTAAGCCTGGAGATGACACATCTCCATCATGGTTTGTAACCTGGGATGGACTTTTCTTCCAGGAATCTGTCCAATCCCTTTTAGAAGGCATCCAGGCCAGATGCCATCACCACATCCTGTGGCAGGGAGTTCCACAGGATAACAATGCGCTGGGTGAAAAAAAAAATTCTTTTGTCTGTTCTTACTCTCCCAGCCCTCATTTTGAGTGTATGTGAATTATCAATTTCCAGCATTTCCTTCTCAACAGCCTGAATCGGCTTTTGCAAACACAAGCCCGTGTCTTCCTCTAGGGACTTAGTCCATCTTACATTGGATCTTCCTCTTTCCCTGTTGCCTCCATCCTTTCTCAGCATGACTCAGCATTTCCAGAGCATCTGACTCACAGGATATCCCACCCACCCCCAATTTGTAGTTATAACTGCTTTCTTGCTGGTGTGAATAATGGATAAGGCCCCATGGAGCTCACGGTGCCTTCCCCTCATCTAGGGAGTGACAGAGGGGTGGGGTGGGGTTTGGGCCCTCCCCTCGTTGCATGCTTATTTTAATTTCATTACTGAAATCCCCAAGCGAACAAGCCCATTAGGGAAGAGGGGGAAAAAAAACGGTAATAGGATTGGAAAACCTGGCCACAAACGCTCTTTTCAAAAGCAGCCATTATTTTCTGTTCTTCCTCTCTGCTTGGAGGCGGCGTATAAAATCAAGAGGTGATGGAGAATTAGGGCTGGCACGTCTCCGAAAATGGGGAATATCTATCTATCCAAGACAAATTAGCATGTCATGAGACATCACATTGCTCTTTGTGCCCTGAAAGGCTGGGTCTTGTTTTGCACATTTTCGCCTGGGCGTTGCTTTTGGGTGGGTGAGGAAAAAGAGGCGGCCGGCATGTTGACAAAACACCCCTCTCCATCTCTCACCAGAGCGGGGCATTTCTTCTTTTCAGCTGGACCTTGAGCCATGATCTCGAGGAGAAAATTGCAGTGGCTGCCATGATGAGCCCTTGATGGTTGCCCCAACGTTGCCGCCGCCTCCTGGAAGATGGAGCAGCCAAACAGCGCAAAGCATCGGCGGGCCAAAACCCTGCGCTCCCTCTCGCGCTCGCTCATCCTCTGTAACGGCAGGAACAGTGATGACGGGTCGAGTCCAGAGGAGCGGCCCCCCAACCCTTTTGAGAGCCCCACGGAAGGGGGCCACAATGAGGGGGCAGGCCTCTGCCCTCGCCTTCAACTGGCATGTACCACGTCCCGTGGAGACCGTCCTCCTGACCCCCTTATGCTCCGCAACATGATGCAGCTGAGGGCGGCCGCCAGCGACAGCTGCAAGAACATGAAGAGAAAGTTCTTCGTCAAGGTAGGGAGCGAGGCTGCTGGGGGGGGGGTGTCTCCCTGGCCTTTTCCCCAGAGGAAGGCAAATGTCTGCCTCTTGTTTTGGGACATGGGTTTTGTGTCTGCGAATCACCACTCGAGATTCACAGGCATGCATGTCGAGCGAAAGTTGCCCTGGAGCAAATAGGAATCGCGTGTCAAGGGTATTACTCCCCTACTGTGTGGCTGATCCACCCAGGGCTCTCTCTGCACTCAGAGGCACCGGTGGCTCTCCGTTGCCTGACAAACGAATCCTGCTTTTCATTTCGCTGCCGGGCCTTTCGGTCCCTACAGCGCTCGATGCAACTGAGGAAGAATGGGGCCTGGAACCATCCCTCTCAAGCCTTGCACCATTTGAAACGTGTACCTTCAGAAGTCGAGGCAGGAAGAAAAGTCGTACAGCTCCATGCACTATGAGACTGGAGGCATATGGTTCTCCAGCAGTTGGGTGGGTGGGTGCCTCCATCAGCCAGCAGAACCAAAAGTGAGGGGTTTGTGGGAGTGAGGGGGAGGGGGGTTGCATTAAATAAGGGTTTCTCCCAATGGGTAGAGTTAAGGTTGTGGAGCCAGCGTTTGGGGGTGTGAGTCTGAATCTGTGCCTTCTTGATAAAGGGTTGACTCAGTGATCCATAGGTCCCCTTCCAGTTCTGCGGATTTAAGATTGTGGTTATTATGACGATGACTGTATCCAATATGTGCTCTGGGAGGTGCATATCTGCCCCCCCCCCACTTGTTATGAAGAATCAATTCCATTTTAGGTCTCTCTCTCTCTCTCTCTCTCTTTCTGGGCTATATGCAAGGCAAATATAAATAAGAATGTATTGGGAAAAGCACTCACTTGCATCTTAGCTGTTTGGGAATAAATGGATTTTAAAATGTGCATAACTTCAGGGAAAAGGACTTACTTGAAATGCACCCAAGATCCGACGTTCGGCACAGAGCCTAGGCACCAGATTTGAAACCTGGATGTGATGATGGGAATGCTAGGTGGGCCGGAGAAATACCATGAAAGGGAAAGGGGTCATTCTCCACACTGGTACAAGGGGGTGGCAGGCTGGGAACATCTGGAAGGCAACAACTTGAGGAAAGCCACATCGGGCTGTCTCAACGCTATAATTAAGCATATATTATTTTTAATCCCTGACCCATGTTTGCTGGATGTCTTCTCCATCAGGACAGCTGCATTTGGAAGCTCTGCGTCGCCACAGGGAATGATGGGCTGGGGATTCAAGTCTCCAAGGGTCCCAACTGCTCAGCTCTTGGCAAAGACTTCACCATGCACCATGTGATCGGTGGAGGAGCAGCCCAGAGGTACTCCACGATCTTGCTTCGAAATCCCACAAATGCAAAAGATTGTTTGCTTGCTCTTGAGAAAGAAAGATTGAGGGGTTTGGAGGGATGACTTTAAGATATTCTTGGTGGTCGGGTAAAAACCTGGAACCATCAAGGGTGGGGTGGAGGCCTCAGCACCTGAAGCTGCCAGCCAACATGACTGTAGAGCTGTCATCCAAAAAGCAGATTTTTCTAGCTCACAATTTCTCACGTGCTGTACCTGGAAGGCCAACAGGCTCCCAGCTTCTCGTGGCCAAGGTGGCACCTTGTCTATTTGGACTTTGAGGTCTTCAGGATGAATCCTATATTAATGGCTGTGTGTTTCTCTTGTCGCTTCCTCCAGGGATGGTTGCCTAAGCCCCGGTGATGAACTTTTAAGAGTGAACGGACAATCTCTTAAAGAGCTCTCCAGCAAAGAGGCAGAATCGCTTATCCAATCAGCGAACGGCTTGGCAAATTTAGTAATTGCCAACAAGGTGAGTGTCAACGGGCAACCTTCTCTTGCAGCCTGTTGGCTTCAGCTTTCGGAGACTCTTGACCAAGATTGCCTCCTCAGCTGTGGCACCTCTTGGTCTAAACCAGGGGCAGATGGAACCACCCCATTTCCCCAAGAGAAGTACCCTCTTGCCCTGGTCATCGCCTGGATAGGTGGCTAGAGGGAAGAGGATCCACTCTGCATTTGAGTCCCAAATTTGCAGGAACTTTGCACGCTGCCAAACCTGACCTCCAAACCAGTTTCAGCACCTTGGAGAGCTCTGTTAAAAGTTTGGGCTGAAACTTCCTCTGCCTTGCCAGTGGACTGCTGCAGAAGCAAGGGACTTGACAGCAATTCACTAACTTAACTAAGGCCTCAACTACCAAGGGAGCACATCATCATTTGATCAAGAAAGATTTGCTATATGTTCCCAGTTCAAAGGATTTGTTTGTTTGTTTTGTTTGTTTGTGGTGGGAAGGAGGTTTCGGTCTCATCTTTCCCCTTGATTTCATTGCCGGCTCCCAGTCTAGTGCCCAAAAACTCTGGGGCAACAGATATTGCTTGAGTTAATTCTGAACATATTTTCTACCCAGGAATCCTCCGTGTGTTCTCACAAAGAGCAGCTGGCCAAACAGGAGGCACAAAATGGCTCTGTCCTGCAGACAAAAGCCAAATGCCTGAGGACACGAAGCAATTCAGCAAGTAAGTTCTTGCATTTTGGCATGGATATACAACAGAACCACTGTGAGATCTGAATCCATGGTTGCACTTATCCACAGCCAGAAAGTATTGCAAATATTAAATTAGAAAACCCAGAAATGCATGTTTCCATGATGCAGTTGCCAGAATCTTCCACTAGAAGGAACCAGAGACTACATTAATAGGTAACGGAGTGCCATTTTGCCTAGTCTTCTGCCAGCTTGAGGCAACTGCCTTTACTTTCCAAGCATTGTTGCTGTCAAGCACCTTCTGTCATTGAACTGATTGGACAGGGTTTGCCATTATCCATTTTTTTTTGTATCCAAGGGGGCTTGGAACGGTGGTCCTGATGTTCACTGAGAGCTAACGTGGTGTGGGCTATGGAGTCTTGTGCAGATCTCTAACTGCATGCCTGAGTCTCTTCACAAACTCTGGCTGTGGCGAGACCAATCAGGGCAGGAGGGTTAAATTAAAAATTACAGAGCCCCCATGCAGATGGTGCATGCTGCAATTTCCTTCCTCTCCGGTCACCCTGGAGAGCAGTGAGCTGGGGCAAGATCCAAGGGCTTTGTAATACAGTTATTTCACAGAATCATAGAATCATGGAGTTTGAAGGGGCCCCTAAGGACACCAAGTCCAATTCCTTGCCCAAGTCTGGAATCCAAATCAACAGCCATCTACCTGGTGGTTGCCTTAATTTCCCCTTAATGCCTCCAAGTGTTGGAGGGCTCACTACCTCCAGAGGTAGCTGGTTCCATGATCATACTGCTCTAACAGTTAAGACATTTTTCCTGACACTAATCCCAAATCTGGCTTCTTCTCGCATGAGTCCATTCTTATGTGTCCCACAATCTGGGATGACTGAGAACAGATTCTGCCCCTCCTCTGTAAGACAGCATTTCAACTCTTTGACAAGTACTGCCCTATCTCTCCATGGTTCCCTTTTGACGGCTCCTAATGCAATTGCAATAGTTCCAGATCGTTTCCCTTTCTCTCTCCGCCCCCCCTTTGTTTTTGTACAGGTGTGAGTCCCTACTGGATCGGGGAAATTGACAATCCCATGGTGAAGAAATCAGCCTCCCGGTACAGGCAGTCCTATTCTCTTTATAGCAACTGGAAGTCCCTGTCTCAGCAGCTGGACAGCTCATCCGGAAGAGCTCCTGGGAATGTAAGGGGGAAAGTGGAAACACTCCAAGAGCAGCCTCATGGGCCAAGAGTTCCATTGTTGTTATACCTTCAGGTTGTACATATGGGATGAGCGGGTAGGGGTTCCAATGATCCAGCATTTCCACCAGGATCCCAAGGTCTTAGGAAAGCCATCTCTGATTCTGTGTAGTTGCTCTGAGCGCTGGCCTGGGATTTGGGAGAACCAGTTCAAGTTTCCCCTGGAAAACCATTATGGTCTTCAGCTTGTCAGCGTCTTAGGCCGTTACTTCACGAATTGCCTCGCTTCGAATTGACCTTGCCTTCGATTTGAATTTGGAGGCGGTCACGTGGTGGTCACGTGGTCTCCCTTCGCTCCCACCCCCGTTTCTCTGTACTCACGCGGGGCAGAATCGATTACTACCTCACGTGCTCCCTTCGCATTAGAAAGCTGATTTGCAACGTCCGGTTCCACTCTCCTTTTATTTTTTTTAAAAAAAATTACTCGGCGTATCGATGCATCAATGCTTGGCTGTCATTCACGACAGAGCATGGTTACTTTACGATCCTGTGTTTTGTTCCCTGGCATCATTGGCAGCCCCCCTCCGCCGCCGCCGCCGCTACTCGGGGGGAGCCCCGCATGGCACAGCCGCCCGCCCTCCGCTGCTTGCACGCTGCCTGCCCCGGGTGCCCTGCTCTGGCCGGGCGAGGCGGCGGCAGCTCCTCCTGCTCCCGCCGCCGCCGCCGCCGCCACCGCTACTCGAGCGAGGAAGTAACAGCGCAAAGCGATGAAACAATATAGCGATGCATCGATATCCCTGTTTGAATATTTTTTAAAAAAACTTGAAATAAAAGCCAAAAACCAAGACCACACGTGACGTTGGGAGCGAAGCGAGATGCGAAGCGAAAAGATTCCCGGCCCATGGCAGGGGAATCACTCACCCCGGTTGGAGCACGGTAAAGGGGGCGTGGTCGGGGTGACATCGCAGCCAAAAAGGAGGAGCGTGCGGACTGAAGCGATCGGTTCGCACAGAAATGACGGCTTGCCGCGAAGCAAGCGGCTCGTGAAGTAACGGCCTTAGATCGAGTTAGCATGAAAATCAAGTGAAGAGGGAGGCTTGACTGCCACCTAGAGTCAGCTGGCCAAAACCAGGGTGTAAACAGAACAAGAATAATAATTTTTAAAAAACTATGTTTTGCAATGGTTTAAAGGAAAAAGAATAATTGTGTGCCATTAAGTCAGTGTTTATTTATGGCAAATCTGTTTAGGGTTCTCCACAGAGGGAATACTCACAAGTGGTTTTTCCTTCCCTTCTTCTGGGGGAGCCCTGGGACCAAGGCACCATGGGTTGGCTTTCTTCCACAGCAGGGAATTGAACTCCCAGCCTCTGGCTCTACACCGTTAGCGACTGGGAGTTCAATTCCCCACTGTGCCTCCTGGGAGTAGAGCCAGCCTGGGAAACCCTGAAAGGGATGGCCGTAAGCCAGGATTGCATGGAAAAGAAAGCATTAAAGTGAGTGAAGAAGAGTAGGGAATTCCTTCAGACACTGTAGTAGAACTACAGTGCCCATTATCCATGGACATTGAGCCTTGCTGGCCAGGGCCCATGGGCACTGGAACCCAAAACCATTTCAAGGGCCAAGGGTGTCCTAACCTCTGCATTAGGAACCCGATGCAGGATTCAGAATCTGCCAGTGGCTGGTTTTGTTGGACTACAAGTGGTCCAATTTCCTCTTTGCCTGGCCCTCCTTTTAACCCCTTCTTTCCTGTTGCCTTTTGTCTGCCATGCAGCCCCTTTCCAGGTCTTCCCGGTCGCTGAGCACGGCCCAGCTGACGCCCGCCCTGTGTGGCTTGCAAGCCTCGGTAATCTCCAATATTGTTTTAATGAAAGGCCAAGGGAAGGTAAGATGCTTAATGCCATTATGCGCCTTCCGTCCTGTAATAAAGACAATGACTTGGTCATGTGGGCCGAGGAAAGAAAATCCCACCGCCTGCTTTATCCGGTGTGGTTTCTAAGCATGTTGGGAATTATCTGACCCGCTGATCCAAAGCTCCTGCATTAAATCTTCAGGCAGGCTTTCCCTTAAGGACTGGCTCTCCGAGGCGGCTCCTGAAATGGATGCTTCTGCCTTGCTGCTTTTCAATGGGCTTTCAGTATTTTATTTACCATTTAAAAAAACACACTTGTTTAATTTAATTCCCTTCAGGCAAGCCTCCTGTCTGTAACTAGCTACCTGTTATGTGATTTTTAGATGGATGTTCAACTATCCATTATTGCTCTGACTGGATTTATTTAGTACTATGTGTGTTTTCCATTTCTTAAAGTGGAATCTCTCCCCTCCCACCCCCTTATTTGTTTGCTAACTGTTCTGAGCTTTAAGAATGCCTTTGTAAGGGGATAGGATGCCTTTTCACATTGGTTGTTCTTAGCTTTAAATATTGCCTTTAACGTTGTTATACACTTATCTCCAACGATAAACATTGTCTTTCACTGTTGTAAGGTCTCTTGCATCCTTTTTGAGGAGAGAGGTGGGGTAAAGAAAGAAAGACAGATAGATAGATAGATAGATAGATAGATGAAGGAAGGAAGGAAGGAAGGAAAGAAGGAACTGATAGATAGATAGATAGATAGATAGATAGATGGATAGAAAGATAGAAAAAAAGAAAGAAAGAAAAAAAAATAAATGAAAGATAGAAGAAATCTTGGTCTGTAAAGCCCGCTGGGGTTTGTAAAAAATAAAAACTTTTCTTATTGATCAGCTCTGAAAAAAGCAAGGGGAAGCAGCTAAGCAAAAGAAAACCTTACCTGTGTCTTCCCTTTAGGGTCTGGGTTTCAGTATCGTGGGAGGGAAAGATAGTATTTATGGCCCCATCGGCATCTACGTGAAAACGATCTTTCCTGGGGGAGCGGCTGCCGCCGATGGAAGACTGCAAGAAGGTGAGACAACTTCCACCCTTGCACAGGTGTATGTGTACGTAACAAATGGTGACTTAGAGTTGTCCGCCATGGTTGTCTCTTTTGGTCATGCAGGGGACGAGATTTTGGAACTGAACGGAGAATCCATGCACGGGCTGACTCATTACGAAGCTCTGCAGAAATTTAAGGTGAAGGGAATTGGGGGCTTCAGACCAACAAATTGATTTGATCAGTGCCCACTTTTAATTTCCTTTTAAAAGGGGGGAGGGGCAACACAACTTTGCATCCTTGCATTAACTCTTCTGGAGGCCTGGGTTCGAATCATGTACAGGTTGGGAGTTCAATTCCCCACTGGGCCTCCTTGCATGCACCGCAGATGCCAGTACTGCCCACCAGTGAGCACAAATCATCATCATCATCATCATCATCATCATCATCATCATCATCATCAT
>JAHTLZ010000252.1:12590618-12609026 GCA_023846285.1 Phrynocephalus versicolor | reverse complement strand
ATCATCATCATCATCATCATCATCATCATCATCATCATCATCATCATCATCTTAGAGAGGTCCAGTGGGGTCCATAGGCAGATTACCTCAACCGCTGAGCCATCCAGCAGTTCATGAGGATTCCCTTTCTCTTGTAGGCCAAGAAAGGTCTTCTCACGCTTACCGTCCGCACCAGCCTCGGCGCCCCCCATTCTGCGGCAACCTATTTATCTTCTTATCTCTGCCATTCGCTAAGCACCAGCATGCGCCTCACCAAGGAGAACAGTTCCTTTGGCTCAGACGGTGCTCAGTTCCCCTCCGGTGGCGCCAACCCCAAGGACAGGATCATCATGGAGGTTTTCTTAAATAAAGGTAAGCATTGGCCATCACTCAGCACTGAGAAGCTGAGCCGACATTGCTGAGGACAACTCGTTAGAGTGTCCAGAAATCATAGAACTGTGAAGTTGGAAGGGACCTGCAAGCCCATCAAGTCCAACCCCCTGCTCAAGGCAGGACTACAAATCATAGGAGAACTGCCAGGTGGTTGTCCAATTTTCTCTTGAATGCCTCCAACGCTGGAGAGCTCACCACCTCCCAAGGTCCTGGGTTCCATAATCACACTGCTCTAACAGTTAGGAATTTTTTCCTGATATCCAATCAAAGTCTGGCTTCCTGTAAGTTGAACCCATTGTGGCTTATCCTGCACTCTGGAAGCATTGAGAACAGACCCCGAACCTCCTCTATATGGAAGCTTTTCCAAGTGTTTGAAAAGTGCTGTCCTATTTCCCCACGGTCTCCATTTCTCAAGACTAAACATGCCCAGTTCTTTCACTCTCTCCTTCTTGGGCTCTCCATCTGCCGGATCATCCTTATCGCCCTCCTCTGAACGTGTTCCAATTTGTCAACATCCTTCTCAAAATGCGGCGTCCGGCACTGTCCAGTATAGACCCCCAGCGTCGGCGTATTATGTCAACTGAGAGAGATGTTTTCAAGAAAACGTGTACCCATTGAGGGAGATGATCTTAATATCTAAAAGGAGAGGGAAATAGGAGGCATAAATTCCAACATTCGTATCTGGTAGGACGGATGGGCAGATTTTAAGATTTCTTGGTCACCTGTTGTCTTCTTGTCTCCCTTATTTTCTTCCCCATCAGAGGCTGGCGTGGGTTTAGGGATCGGCTTATGCAGCATCCCTTATTTCGAGTGCATTTCAGGGATATTCATCCACGCCCTCTCTCCAGGCTCTGTAGCTCATATGGACGGGCGGCTCAGGTACGTCAAGAGAGGAGGGTGATGATGGCGCGTCGTTGAGTGTCCAGCCCCAAGAAGGGCTCTCGGACTGTCTGTCTCTCCCAGGCCAGTCAACTGTTCAAACTCATTCTTGGTTTTCCAACATGAAGTGGTTTTGAGGAAGGTGGCGTTGGCCAAAATTTGCAAACCATTCCGGTCCTTCTCATCGCTGTTATTTGTGGGCGTGGAATACTTATGCAACAGGAGCATGATATTAGCGGGTGATCAGTCTCTGTGGATACTGAAAACTGTGGAAGAAAGCAAAAGATATACATAGCATGGATTCTGGCACCTTCTGGTGGGCAGGTCTGGTAAAAACACTGTAGAAATAAGTACAGTATAACCTCTTTAATATTTAAAGGCAGTGGATAAGTGAATCCGCAGATACTGATTCTGCAGATGGTTGGGTGGGTATCCTGCTGCATTCCTTGCTTTTATTGGTTCTTACCAGTAAGTCTTTTTCCTTGGCTTGGCTCATTCAGGTGCCTAAACCTTTTGCTTCTCCGGCAGTTGCACAGAGGAGCTTTTCATAGCCATCACAGGAGATGCCAATAGTTGATACAGGAATGTTCTAACATGTAAACCAGATGTTTTGTCTGGTGGTTCAAGTGAGAAGAAACGGAGACACATGTGTTTGTGGGTGCCTTTTGTCAGAAAGCCAAACACTAAATGTGAACAAAGAGACACATCCATGAAGGCTGAGCGGATCAGGAAGGGCAGGGTTGATCTTTTGGAATTGTGTATGAAAGTTAGAAATGTTTAACTAAATTGTCAAAGTGAAAGGGCAGATTAAGCAAACAGGAAGGAAAGAGCGGTTGGCGAAAAGCAGCTACACAACGAGGTTTCGCCAGCCAGTTTCCGGCTGAAAGCAGGTCAGTAGCGAGTTGAGTGAAGTCACCAAAGTGTGTCTGAGGGCAACAGCAGGTGCCTGAGATCATGTCCTGCACAGAGAACCTATTTTCAGATCATTCACAGATGGCCCTCAAGCACCTCACAAGGCTGTTATTTCCTCTCATTGTTTCAAAAATTAAAATCCACAGATGGGTTGGAGCTCTGTTCCAGATCCTGTTTGATAGGAACTTCCCTCAAATTTGGAAATTTCTTCATGTGAGGGAATGCAAGCAACGGGAGGTTTGCGCCGCAAAATAACCAGAGCTGGCTAATGCTCAGAAATGCCACCAGCAGCTCCATAAGGAATAACGGTTTGCTGCTCCATTGGTTCCTGTTACACAGCTGTAAATTATCAGTAGGATTCTGTCCATCCAACAAGTGAGGAACGGACAGGGTTAAATGCCTGGATTTGAAACCCAGAATGTTGAAACAGGTTACTTCTGAATTAGAATTGTTCCCTTTAAGAAGAAAGGGAAGACAAAGCTATTTTAAATGAAGAAAGAATAATAAAGAGTTGCCAGTTCCTCCCTTCCCCATGGCCCCTCAACATTTACAATGGAGGCAAATACAATCAACGCAGGCCTCAGTCCTTCTCCATGCTGGGACTGGCTCCTGATTTTGCTGGTTCAAAGGGAGAAGGAATTTCATTTTGTCTTCCTGAAGCATGCAGTGACACCCACAAATTCCTTCCTCAATCAGACTAGAGGAATTTGAGGCTTAAGAACAATTCAGGTGTGTGTGTGTGTGTGCGTGTGCGCGCACACACACACACCCGCTCGCACCCACCTCCAGCTCCAGTTCTAAAAATAAGTTTCAGACTGATGGATCCCCATTTTTCAGATGAAAATGCATCTTGTTTTTCCTCCTTCTTTTCAAAAGGTGTGGAGATGAAATCGTAGAAATCAACGAGGCATCCGTTCAAAACATGAGCCTTAATGAGGTCCATGGAGTTCTAAGCCAGTGTAGTCCTGGCACTGTGCAGATTATCATCAGCAGGCATCCCGATCCGCAGGTAAAGGCCCAAAATACTGGAGGCTTTGCCATTTTGACAATGCAAAAAGTCTTAATGTTTAAGGTCAGGCAAATGTCACAGGTGATCCAGGGAGGAGGAGGAGGAGGAGACCACAGCCAGCAATCCGCTGACTGAGCAAACATCCCAACTGAAAGGGGAAATTTTTTATCATTTCGTCTGATTCAGGAGGGCCCACACTGAGCACTCAGAGCCTTTCTGTGCAGGGAAACCAATTTAAGATATTAAATTCAGGAGAGAAAGGAGCTTTTAAGGGTATTGGGAGTGGCTTGATGGCCACCACTGGGACACCAAAAACTAACAACTGAAAACTGACACTGAAAACCACTCAAAATTATTATTTTTAAAATTATTTCTTTTATGAAAAGCAAGGGCCTTTTGTTCAATTATGAGCATGGGCCAGAGGCCCCAGGAAGCCCCATGTGTCCCATAGATCGCATTTTCCCATCTAATCCTCAGTCCACTCCCCATCACATCCTGCCCTCAACCCAGTTCATCAACACTATGAGATGGGTGGCAACGTTTTGTATTCGTAGCACCTTCGTAGCCCACACAGCTGTTCAAGGAATAAAAATGTGGGTTGGCAGAAGAGCCGTGGTATCTACCGTTGATTAGTGAAATAAGGCCAGATCTATTGCCATTAGATTCCTGAAGCCAAGCCAAGCCAACCAACCAAAAGAGGGACTCAGGGGAAGGAAGCCATTACTTGGTAGCCTTCAAGAAATGGGAGTGGAAGGAGTCTTCGGCTAAAATTTGCACTTGTCAAGCATTGTATGGTGATGTGCGGCATTTTGTAGGTCTCTGAGCAGCAGCTGAAAGAGGCTATTTCACAAGCGGTGGATCGAGAGAGGTACCAGTGGAATACAGAAGGTAAGGCAATAAAAAAAAAAACATCTTGGCAATCAAGCTTTGGATTAGAAATGGGCACAAACTCAAAAACCAAACCATGAACTGGTTCAATTATTTCTGGTGAGTGGAGATAATAAGAGTTTGTGGTTCATGGGTAGCCACGAACCACAAACCATCAGGCATCACCGGCTTTCTGGTTCATGCCCATTGCTAGTTTTAATCCTTATCTAAGGACAGAAGACACATCTCTTCGAAGAGAGCAGAGAACTGTTAGGCTGCCTTGGCGGTGTTGAAGTCATTGCTTATTCATAGAAACTCACAAGAAGGTTGGGAAGACAATGGTAAACCATTCCTTCTAGACCCCTTCCTTCTTGAAAACCCTCCAAGGGTTCTTCTTATCTGTCAGCTTTGCAGTTCTCAATATCCATAACCCAATCTCTAGTAACAAGTTACTTCAGGCTGTTTTGGTGAACTGTTTCCAGGAACATGGAGATTCCTCAAAGACACTTTGGGCTGTGGCTTCTCTGTTACTGTCCTCGACCCTACCTGATTTTCATTTTTTTCTTTGCTTCTTCCATTAAATATAGGTGTCAAAAACCTGGAGAATAGCTGGCACAAGAAACCGCCCTGCGAAAAATATTCCGAGAGGCGTACCGCACCTGGCAGCCACCACACTCCAAAACACATGATCCGATCCAGCAGCGACAGCAGTTACAACCCCCGGTTGTCGGGGGGGAATGGCCTCGTGTACCAGCTGGCTGACCTGAAAGCCAAAGGGAACAGCATGGACACTCCCATTACCAGACAGCCTGGCTCCTTGTTTTCTTCTTCCAGAATGAGCCTGGAGAAAGACCCTTCTCCACCGACTCAGAAAGTCACCGTCCAGCTTGCACACACTCACACAAAGAGGTCCACCGAGATCCTCGTTAGGAAGCCCAGGTCGTCCAAACCCAAGCCTCCGCCAAGGAAGTATTTCAAACAGGACTGTGCGGACAATGAGCAAACCAGCAGAGAAGTGAAAGAGGGGGCCGGTGGGCCAGGGGCCAGGGGCTCTGCAGCTTCGAATACTCAGGTAAGGCAGGTAAGCAGATGGAGACCACAGAAATAGCAGCCACTGGAAATGGGTGGTGGGTTTCTATGGAAAACAGTGGCAGTTCTCAGAATATCCATGGGTGACCTGAGCCAAAGCAGTTCAAAGCATCAAGACTAGAGATGGGCACAAAATGAACAATTTTTGTTTCCATTTCCATTTTTCATTTCATTACGTAATGAAACGACAAATGAATTTTGTCTCTAAAATGAAACGAAACAAACAGAAACACCGGAAATTTTGTCTTGCGTTTCGTTTCCGTTACTGAAATATGAGTGAATTGCTTAAAATCCTTTTAAAAAATCACAAAAAATGAAATAAATGGTAACAAAATGGTAACGAAATGAACGAAAACAAAAACGATTTTTTTGCAAAAATTCGCAAAAAACAGAAACGAACTGAAACGGACCCTCCAAATGACAAACGACAAACGAAATGCCATTTTTTTTATTCGTGCTCATCTCTAACCAAGACAATCAACACTGGGGCAGGAGCAACTGATGGCTCCAGGTTTAGGGAAGCTGGGAATCCATTCCAGGTTTTACTCATGCTTTACAGGAGTTCCCCAACAGGCTGTGCCTATTTTGGGGTTAAAGAATTCAGAATGTTGGGCGGCTCATGTTATGCACAGTCTAAAATCTGGAGTGGATCCACAGAACCCCCCTGAACCTGGAGTCACCAGCTGCCATTAATTTAGACCCTGAATTGTGAGGGCTTGCAAGCCATACTCTTTCAAGACAGCCTCACAAATATCACATAAACTTTGGGTTTTCGTACATGTGGAGTGAATTTGAAAGTTTCATGATGGGCACAGAACTGAGAAATTTTGTGATTTTAAAAAGGAACCAGCTTGTTTGAGTGAGAACTTAGAAATAGAAAGTCCCAAGAGATATACAAATGAAGTAACCTAAAACTGGTGATGCAGAAGCTTGCAAGAAGGCACTGGACTTCCCCAAATGTTGGAAGATTAATTACAGACACACTTCAAGTGTCACTTCAAGAATGCCTGAAATTTGTTACCAAAGGAGAAGAAAGCCCAAGATTGTCCCCAAACCACCTTCTCATGAGATCTAGCCATAGGGCATATCCTGATTGCCCGGAATGATCGTGTGCAATGCAAGTGCATGCACAGACACCTCTTTTACAAATATATGGGATGACTGCAATGGGAGGAGAGTGAAAACCCTAACCGAACAGCCCCCAACTCTTTATGTACTTACTCCTTTCTCTTCATCCAGACTTCTTAAAAGATCTGGAGGCCCTGTGACACCCTCCATAATTTGGGGGCAGCATAATCTCTGACCATCAGCCCTGCTGCCTAAGTCCGATGGGATTTATAGTCCATTTGGAGGGAGTGACGTTGAACACCCAGGGGCTAGAGTCATTGCACAGTTGCTCCCTTTGTGCATTTGCTGGGATGAAGAAATAGTAATGACAGTGCGTTCGTCATGAAAGGTGATTCATCTATGCCAGGCATGCCCAAACTTTGGCCCTCCAGATGTTTTGGACCACAACTCCCACAGTCCTTTGCCATTGGAAATACAGGCTTGGAATTCTGGGAGTTGTGGTCCAAAACATCAGGAGGGCCGAAGTTTGGGTATGCCTGATCAATGCCCTTGGATAGCCCTGTTTCTTCTCCTGTTTGAGGTTCCATAGATAATTTCACCGGAAAACAATGCAAATGCAGAATATATCCTGGTGCTGGGTGTGTTTCTAATCTTTGCAATACCTCATGCACCTTCTTGATATTCCACTCATCCAATTATGGACATGCCCGTGTGAAAACATTTCCAGATTTTGATTTTTTTTTCTTTTAAAAGACAAGTTGCTAATTCCCCTTCACCTCCAAGTGTTATTGTTTAAAAAGATGGGGCATACATGTCGTTGGAGTGGGAAACTGTTGATTTTTCCATGGGTCTTTAGCCACAGTGATTAGACGCCAAGAGGGCACAACATCCAGGCTGAACATGGTCAGGAACGTGAACTTAAAGACATTGTTTGTTCTTGGGAATCTGTTCATTCTGGATCCCCATGAAACTGTTGCTCTACTAGCAAGGCAGGTGACAGCACTTGGGTGCAGGGCATGCAGTTTTTGTGCAACTGTGTTTGACCACATTTGAGCGTTTCCTGTTTATGCTCCAGGAAGCAGAAGACCTGCTACATGAAGGAAATAAGACCGCTGAAACTCACAAAGCCTTTGCTACTTCTTCCGTGCCGAGAGTGGCAGAAGAGTCTGACGGAGTCCTTGGCGTGAAGGATCACGAAAGAACAGCCAACCAAGGTATGCCTCATTTTATCCCTTTTATGACCAAGGATCTGTTGGGGAGAATTCCCCTGTGGCAGAGATACTGAGATGGAAATTTCAACTTCTGGCAGGCAGTGGTGGAGCTGGTAATCGATGGTAGTCAGGATTAGTGCTGCACTTTTAAACACACTCGCCTGGAAGGAACAGTCTCGTGGGACTTCTGAACAGGTCTACATGTGTTAAATAGCACTGTAACCTTCAGGAGAAGGTTGCATAAATGGACAGTGCAATCCCATGCAGTCTCATTATTTTCACCACAAATGGTAAATGGGCATCAGATCACAGTGTTAAAGCTGCAACATTTCCTCTCAATGGGATGAGAAGCTGAATCGGATAGTTACTTGAAAGTTACTTGGGCTGGCTCCCAAGTAAACACACTCGAGAGAGCAACTATTGAATGCAGTTGTACACACATGTCTACGTAGCTGTAACAGCTGTTGATCTCAAGGAGACATAGCCCCAGGTCTGTGTACATGGAATCACAGCTTGGATCACAACTCATTTAAGATGCATTAGGGGCCCCGTGGAGGGAAGCATTATCCTAACGAATGTTTGCATTTTCTGTTGATTAACACAGCAACCGGCAAGGTAATTTGTAGAAGAAGGCTGCAACTCTAGAAAACACATACTCTCTGGGACCTATTTCTGAGTCAAACCTGCACTGGATGCAACTATAAGCATGGCCTTTGAATGAGGATGTAATCAGAAGCAAGAACTCTGATCACCCCCTACAAATGAATTAAATTTGATTACACATCATTTTTGCTCCCTCTCTCCCACCCCCTCCCTGTATTTAATTTATACCACTCATCTATACCACTCTTTAAGATTCTTTTATCTATTAGCTAAATAAAAGAATGGCTAATCATAGGGAAACAAACTTCTTCACACACACCCTGTGTCATCTCCATGCTTTATATGACAGCCTAGAAATAGCAATGAAGCCCAGGTGGATATTTTGTTGATTACATTAAACATTATTAATTGTATTTGCTCAAACTTAGGAAAGGTGGTCTCACCCACTCAACGGCCTGTGCTCAGGAGGCAAGCCAGGGTAGATTATACCCTTGAGTGTGCAACAGAAGACCCTTGGGTTAGGATTTCCGACTGCATCAAAAGCTTGTTCAACCCCAGCATGGCAGAAGACAGCTGTCCCTTGAGCCTCCATCCCAACGTTGGTGCCAACGAAGGCCACCCAACTTCTAGTCTCTCAGAAACAGCCCTGCAGCATTCCGACGTGGAGGAGGTGGATTCCAGAGTGCCCAGGTCACCAGAGGAAAGTGACTCGGTGAAGAAAGGTCCACCAGTTGCACCAAAACCAGCCTGGTTTCGCCAGAGTCTCAAAGGGTTGAAGAAAGGAGCTTCAGATGCCACTGAGGGCCACCACCAAAGCGTGTCTGACAATGAACTGGGCTCTGCTTCCAAAATAACTCAGGGGCCACCTAGAGGGTCGTCAATCAAGCAAAGAATAAGCTCCTTTGAAAGTTTGGGCACTCCCCAATCGCCGGGAAAAGAAGAGCTGAAGCTTAGCCCAAAGCTGTTTGCCCAGAAAGGAGTGTCTCCCAGTGAAAGGGAGCCAACATTTGCTAAGGCCGATCCCAGCCATATTTCAGCCAATGCCAGTTCTGAGGATCCTGTTCAGCTCCACCTAGACGCAAGAAGTATAGAGTCATCTTGTTGCCTAAGGCAGGAGCAGGGTGCTTGGAATCCAAAGACCATCAATAGCCATCCGAGGGAATCAGTTCTGGATTTGCTACCGCAGAAAAACACAGAACCCTGCTCGCAAAGGGCCACCAAACCACCCGGCCAAAGAGCCCGGAGTTTCCCCTTGACTTCGGCCCACTCGTGTGAGATGTCTAGAAGCGGGGAAGAGAAGTACAGCAAGATCGATTCCATCAGCAACCACTTCTCATCTGCTTTAATGAGATCCTTGCGTTCCCTCCCTCCATCTCCTCAGAGTTCGGGGAAGAATCCATGGAGATCACCTGGAGGGTCGTTAAGGCCCCCCACAGAAGGAAGTGGGACCACCAGCTTGGAGAGAGACGAAGCATCTTCCCCTGACACTGGCTTTTCCCTCAGGTAAGAATGTCGAAGTTTTTCACATGTATTCCTTATCACCAAATGAGCCTCTCACTTGACAAGTTAGAGCTGCGATAGCCAGCAGATTTACACACAACTGGAGTACAGTACAGTTTGTGAGGGCCCCCAAACACAGAAACATATACAGACAGAGATATATTAACATGTATTAGGTTTAAAAGTTTGGTAATAGCTCAACCTTTGATTGCCAAACTAAAGCAGGGCTCCAAAACAGCCACTTGTTGTTTGAATGTGCGAGAAAAAGTGGATCGTGGCACTTCAGCATTTCTCATTTCCTCTTCCCAAACTGGTTAGCCTCTCAGAACTCAGGGACTATGGTTCAGGCCGGTCAGACCATGCGAAAGAGGAAGAGAAGCAGCAACACTGCATCCCTCAGGCTTTGGGCGTCTCAGGACAAGCTGTCATCTCTTTGCTGACCCCGGAAGAGCTGGAGAAGCTGATGGAAGAGGTGAAGTCTTTGGATGAGGCAACGTTAAAGGTATGGATGTTGTTTCGACATTTCCAATATTCCCCTTGGTTTAGACAGGAACAAAGTTTTTTTAAAGACCCCATCAGCTCCTCTACAGAGACCTATCTATGTAGATTTTGAATGCTTTATGAAAAATAGCTGGACCTTTTTTTCCCTTTTTTTGGGGGGTATTTGAGGCATCTGCATTCTTTCTGAGCCTTCTGTTCTCAGTCCTTCAACAATGGGGGTTCTCCAGAGATTAAACTCTCATAGTTGATCTAGGCAAAGACTTTTCTTCATAAATGTGTTTAACTTGCTTATTTAGGCTTGGAGGTCCTTCGTCACCCACCAAGGACTCATGAATGCCTGTCCACGGCCACTATGAGGACCATGGCCCTCACACTCAGGGTGACCTATTAACAATGGTCCATAGGACTGTTGTTGTGCCTTCCAACCGTAGGGCAGGAGACAGACTCTCCAACGCTTGTTGCAATTTCAGTGGTAGGGTTTGGTAAAAAAAAAAAATACTTCTACCCAAATTTCCTCCCCCACTTTGCCATTCCAGGTGTACCGAGTGTGGCCTTCCACACCCACACAGACCCTTTCCATTTTCTGTCTTTTGCACAGCAACTCAGCGAGATTCATGTCACCGTTCTTCACAAAGACGAAGGCGCCGGCCTCGGGTTCAGCTTAGCCGGGGGAGTGGACCTAGAAAACAAAGCTGTCACGGTAAATAATTTTGTTCGGTGCCCTGGAAATATAAAATAAAATAAAAGAGAGGCAGGTGTCGACATCTGGTGGCCTAATTTCAAAAGAGTGCATGTAAGTGTCAAACGTTGAGCTTGATCAGTTCCTCTCCTTGCAGCCAGGAATTGAGGGGGTGGTGGTGGTTGGATTCCAAAGGTGGGGGGTGGGGGGGAGTCAATTTGTTGATATTAATGAGACTCAGTTGATGAGGTTAACTGATTCAATAGGTTTCAGTGGGTTTATTCCAAGGATGTAATGAATATATGGCCACTTTCCTATCCGCAGTGAAAAATGGCGACTGTTCCCACTCCATCCAGGGTGGTGGCGGTGGCCAGGAAGGTCTCCTTAGCCATAATCTCCATTAAACCCAGATTCGCCTTCCTACTTGTCAGGGAAAGTCAAAGGTCAAGGGGGCTCCTAAGATCACCCCACTTGATGGATCCAGCCCCTGATAGCCAATTTCACCTTTAGAACTCACCACTCTTTACCCTTTCACTTAGGAGACTGTCTATGGAGTTGTTCCAAGGCCTCTCAGGTTGCTAGTCTCCATTGCATTAGCACTGGTTGTGTACTTTGCAATATACACCAACCCTTCAAGGCAGGACAAACAAGAAAAAAGGTCCTAAGTTCCAAAATTACTTCTCTGGCCAAGACACTGGGCTTTAGCCACACTCACTCTTGGGCAAAAAGCAGGCTTTGGTAGAATATTATTATTTTTATTAAAAATTAGAAAAGTAAAAAGTAAAAAGTCATTTTAAAGTTTCAGTAAAAAGATCAATGCAAAGCACAAGTAATATAACATTACATCAGCAGCATGGTCATAGGATTTGCAATCCAAGAAAATAAGAAAACTATCTAAATTATTCTAAGTTACACTAGCATTCTGGACTACAAAACCCGTTGTGAATAAAAGCTCTAAAACTAAGTCATAGGAAGAATAATCGGAATCCTTCGTCCTAAAACAGAATCATCATCAGGATCCTAAAACCCTAGTTCTAGACATAGCTCAATTCTCTAACTTAAAGCATCATCTCATTACTGGTATCTCCTCCCATTATTCACAGTCATTCTGGTAGTTATCCAACCACAGGGCATTGTTTAGCATATTCATTATTCTTCCTCCATGCCTCCAGTTCCCATGTAGTGTACTTTAAGGAATGTGATGTTATGACTCCTCTCGGCTCGCTGTTCGCTTTCCCAGGCGATAACACAGCACCTGTGCGCTTAGGATGGAACAAGGGAAAAACAACTACACAAACACAATTCCTTTCTTGCTTTCTTGACCTAACTGCAGCCATTTTACTAATTCCTTGACACTACTTTTACTAAGAGTAGGGGGAAAGGGTGCGGGAGTCAGTCTTCTCTACCTTCTCATCTCCCACTGGGCCTGGGTTCCATTCCAGGGTTTTCCCTCCAAAGCTGGTGTCTAGTTCTGACTCCAACCAACTGATGCCCCTTTAAGGCAGGCCTGTGGAGTCCCTTCCACCCCTCTCTCTCTCTCTTCACTCCCAAACTAGAGGCCCTGGTTCACCCTCTGCACCCTTGATGTCACCCTTGTTTCCAGGAGTTTCACTGGGGGTCCAAGCCAGTTGGTCTGCCAGGGACGGCTAAATCCTCCCTTTCACACATGCAAAATATCAAACACTGCGAACACCGCTCACAAAGGAAATCTTTTTCAAGAGAGTGGGTTGTAGGTCAGCTAAGGAGGGAGCTAAAGCATCTCTCTCCAGAAAACCATATCATGGCATTATCTTATCATTATGACTGATGATTTAGGCCTGTCGATTGCCTGATTTGATAGGTGCTTAATGGATTTTACAGCTATTAATGCTATGGTTAGCTTACTTCTATTTTTAATTTCATTTTTGTTGCTGTGCCTCTGTTATTTTGTTTTGTTGTCCATCGGAGGTCTGTAAGCTGCCTTCTGTAATGTAAATTTTAAAAAATGGCATATGAACCATAATATAAATAAATAAATAAATAAATAAATAAATAAATAAATACTCATCTTAAGCAGCATTTTAAATATTTTCTCTGCACTGAATTTCAGGCAAAAATCAAAGAAAAACTAAACTAAACTAAACTAAAGACACAAACATGTGGCACCTTAAAGACTAACTTTCATATTTTAATGTAACTTTTCAGGGACTGCACGTCCACTTCTTCAGACATATAGCAGCCAAATGAGGTGTGCAATATAATATGGGATGGGATATATATATTTCATACCAGATATTCATTGGCTGTAGTATATACAGTTGGGGGGATGGATAGGGGAGGAGGGAGAGGAGGAGGGAGAAGAAGAGGAGAGTTGATTAGTAGAAATGGTGGGAACATGTTAGTCTTGAATAGACTAACACAGCTACCCACTCTGAAATTTCTCTCCGCTGAGAGTCTGAAAAATGCTTGTGTATGCTTAAGATGACTCTAAGATGTGAGTCTCTCTCTCTCTCTCTCTCTCTCTCTCTCTCTCTCTCTGTGTGTGTGTGTGTGTGTGTGTGTGTGTGTGTTTGGGTGGGATTCCCATCAGGTTCACCGTGTCTTCTCCAGCGGGCTAGCCTTCCAAGAAGGAACCATTCAGAAGGGCGATGAGGTCTTATCCATCAACGGGAAGTTGCTCAAAGGTGCCACCCACCACGAAGCCCTGGAGATCTTACGCAATGCTCGGCACCCAAAGCAGGCTGTTATTGTCACAAGAAAACCCAAAGAGAGAGACAGGAGCCTCAGCGCATCTCTCGATTCCACCACCTCTATAGGAAGTGAAACCTCTGCAGAATCTAGTGAGTAAATTTAAACGGGGATGCTATGAAAGAGGGTTTTAGTACAGGCCCACCTCATTGAAAGACAGAGTTCCCTTGCTACGACAGGGTCATTAAGTGAATTGGTTGTTAAGTGAGGAGCTGAAGAGGGATGCCTTGCGGTGGGTTGAGGTTGCCATCTTTGCAGGCGGGCCAGAGCGGGGAGGCTTTCTGGGAGGCCACGGGAGAAGCAGAACAAAACATGACACCCTTCCGTTGGAAGCAAATGGGGAAGAGGAAGGTGGTGGTAGGGGAAATGCTGTAGCACTGCTTCCCCCCCCCCCCCGGGTTGCTGACCAGTTAAGATCCGAGCAAGCAGAAGCCAGCTGGATGCTCTGGCCCGGGACCTGTGGGTGAGAACAGCACATTCTTCTGCAGGCAGCAATATGGTGGTGGCAACGTGGGCTGCTGCTCCTGATGTATGTCTGAGTGGCCATTAAACCAGAAGATTCTTCAGTAAGGAGTAGCCATATTCCGAGGGAATGATCACAGCTTGAGTTTAAAAGCATATGAGTAAGCCACCCCCAAATTAAAAAAAACAATTGGTGTGGACGCGGCAGGTGGAAATGTTTGGTACAAACTCGGAATGAGGTTGAGTAGACATCGTTGACTCCTAGTTGTCCCTGGAGGTAGTTGGCATTTGCCCCGATAAATTCAGCGGGCACCCTGTTGGTTCCCCTTTGACAATATCATGTTTTTAAGCAGCATGTGAGGACCTGATCTTCACCGTGGCTTTAGAGAAGACATCGGCTGGGCTAGGGTTCAGTTTGGAAGGAGGGAAAGGCTCCATCCATGGAGACAAGCCGATCATAATCAACAGAATTTTTAAAGGTATGTTAACAATGGCAAAAACAAACAAACAAACAAACAAAAACACCCACAGGGCATTGGATTTCTTCAAATGGTTTGCGCCAAGATGTTTGACAGTGCCTTGATGTTTTGGCTCGAGCCAATGATGCTTTTAAAAACCTTCTCTGCTCCAAAAGAATAAATTAAAAAACACACACCTGGAAACACTTTTAAAAACTCAAAACATTCCAACAAACCAGCTCGAAAGGACTCAATGAAACCTTGTGCTTATTATATTGTACCTAGCAATGCTAAAGTGCAGGAGGCCAGAAGAAAACAGCTTGTAGGGATGAGATTTTCCAATTGATGGACTACGACCCCACCCCCCGGAGATGTCTGCAAGGGGTTGGTCTCTCAGGCAGAACTCCCAAAATGCAGGATAACAGGATGCTGTGGTTCTGGAAGTTGGGTCACAGCAACTGGACTTCTTTTCTTGAGAGATTGAAACGTTTTGCTGCTCATCCAAGCAGCTTCATCAGTCCGAGGAAAGCTAGTTTTATTGTTCACCTTGCTTTCATGTCACCCTGCTCTGAAATAGGCTCATGAGATGAACAATGGCCCGGATAGGCTCATTAGGTGGACAATGCCCAAGGTGCATGAAAGTCCCACCTTCCCAACACCCATTAAGTATGGTTCGTTAGCCATGGCCTTGTTGGTGGAGGTGTGAAGTAGTCTTGATTTGCCTGGGGATTGTTGAAATGGCTGCTTGATAAGTAGCAGATAGACTGTGTCTGAGCCCCCCACCTCTGTTGAGAGCGGGGTTTTCAATGCTCACATGAATGGCTTCCCTGATCCCTCTCTCAAACCACCTCTCTTCTCTGTCTAATGGGTGTGCACCCTCATCTTTGAAATAGTGCCCTTTGTCCTTCAAGTAGAGCTGTACTACTGACTCTGGTCCCAAGCTGTTACCCCTCCTGTGTTGTAGGAGTCTGTTTCTCAGGCCTAGGGCAGGTTAGAAAAGATGTGGTAGTCCACACGGCTACCAAAAATTAAAAATAAAACACAAATCTGCATTGAGTTTCATCTCAAAAGAGGCAGGGGTAGGCAACCTTAAAAAAGCTGGCCCCACTCATGATCAAGACTGGTGCTGCTCATTGTTATTTATCTAGCCTCCTCACTGTGCGTACAGTGCTTTTCATGTTGCAAACAGAGAGGTCTCCACCATAAGTGCTTTGCAATCTCAATTGAGTTCAGGGGAAACAGTTGTTTCTCAGACATACACACAATGGGTTACAGCAAAAAGTAGGTGACGCCCAGTTGTACGGGCAGATTCGCTTGGGTGGCTCTCACCTGGATCATATGCAACTTTCCTGGGCTTAATTTCACACACTTTCTGCAGAGGATCACGCCTTTGGCAGCCGCGAGATCCTGTTGAAGAGGCTGCCTTGAGCCTCGCCAACTCAAGGTTAAGGTTTCCCCCCGCACATGCGTGGTAGTCATGTCCGACTCTAGGGGCGGTGCTCATCTCTGTATTCAAGCCGAAGAGCCAGTGTTGTGCAAGTCCATGGCCATGTGGCCGGCATGGCTGCAAGGAAACACTGTTTTACCTTCCCGCTTTTTACTGCGGTACCTATTTATCTACTTGCATTGACATGCTTTCGAACTGCTAGGTTGGCAGGAACTGGGGTTATCAGGGGGAGCTCGCTCAGCTGCGTGGCACCCAGGATTCAAACCGCCGAGCTGCCGACTTTGCAGCTGACAGTTTTCAGAAGCCTTAGCCCAGTGAGCCACCACGCCCCTCGCCAACTCAAAGGGGGGGAGCTAACCTTCCTGTCTGGATTTCCTTTAGGAGCCACATCTGAGCACAACCCTGCCGTCCAGCCTGGGGACGAACTCCTGCAAGTCCACACGAATCTGATGCAAGGGCTGACCCGTTTCGAAGCCTGGAACCTGATCAAGACGTTGCCCGATGGGCCGATCACAGCCGTCATCAAGAGGAAAGGCCCGATCGGCAGAGCGGCTGAGTCGCCCCACGGAGAGGAAACCCAGCTGTCGTAGTGGCAAAGGATACACACGGGCTCCGAATGGTGGCGACCCTTCCAACATACTTTCATTCATTCTTCCTTCTTCCAGCTGCTCCTGCCACTGGATGTTCTTTGTCAGCGATGAGAAAGTTGAGTAGGGTGGAGAAGACGGCGAGGTACATAGAAACAAGGCATCGGCTCATCTGTGGCCCCGGTGTTAATAAAGCTGCAGGCTCATTATACAAGGCTCCATTAACAAATGAGGCCCAAGGAGAAGCCAGTTAATTGGCTTGAGGGTGAAAGCGATGCTGTGACGAGCAAACATGGCTTTGAGCGCATGGCATACGAATGATGCATCTCCGGCCAGCACTGTGGGCAGGCGGCGCACAGGAGCAGCTAGCGGATGTTATGAGGTCCGCCTGATGGGACGAGGAACCACGTAAAGTGTCTAGAGGTTGCATTTTGGCAACACACATCCCATGCAGGTCCCTCTTGTGCTTCTAGATGTGACGGACTGTGCAGCCACACTAGCAGAGGCGGAATAACCCACATTGACCTTTGGGCTGCACATGAAATGGCATGCACCAGACAAGCCGTGTTGCCACTCAGTTCTGTGCAATTCCAATAAAACAATTTATTGCTTTTATTCTTCAGAGGGAGGAGTGTGGATATTGATCGTAAGAAACATTCCAAAATCTGTACCGGGTTAAATGCCTACACCAGACTGACCAAAAGGGTATGGAAACATGTGCAAGGTTTTGAGTTTTACGAGTCTGTTTTTCAGGCCTAGAGTATGATAAAAAAAATAACCCCTTAATAATGTGGAACACGTGGAGTCTTAAAATTATCCCCCTTTCAAAAGCTTCTTGCTCATCATGTGAAATACTGTATAGGGGTCCTATGGCCCACAAATTAGCACTTTTCACCATCAGCTTTTCTATCTGGGATGAATTAGAGGTTTCATAGCTCTCTCTCTTATCCCCCACCCCCGTTACTGCTGAATGCTTCAAGCCTTTCTGATTTCTCTGAATGCCATGCTGATATGCTGTGCCTGGCTTTCTGGCTGAAGCCTGGTCCGGGTCATAGGTTCAAACCCATCAACACACATGGATGCTGTAGGCATGTGCCCGGATGATCCCAGGAAACACCACCAAAGTGGCAGCAACTCCTGTGGCAACAGAAGGTCCGGGCATGTGGTTGCTGCTCTTAAACCATATCAGGTAAACAGGAAGTGGCTTTAAGCAGCTCAATAATATAATACAGTAGGACCCCCGTATCCACTGATTCATTAACCACTGATTCAGTTATCCACAGTTGGCAGAGGAAAAAAATAAATAAATAATTCAGCAGTCCCAAAGCAAGCTAGTGTCACAAAACAGCAGTTTTGGGGGTTTGGGGGTTCTCTCTTATCCACAGTTTTTGTTATCTACAAGAAGGCCTGGAACCAATCCCCAGTGGATACTAGGGTCCTATTGTAATAACATTTAAAAAGGGGGAGAAGGATGTCAAAGAGATCTCCAAAGAGACTGTAATAGATGTTAGGGTTAGGGCAGAGTTCGGCAACTTGCACTTGTTCTAATGGCTGATGGGAACACCCTCACCATGAGCTGGAACCAATGGGGGTTGTAGTTGCAAAAGTGAGGGGTCACAAGCTACCCACTCCTGCATCAGAAGGTCAGTAGTCTTGGTCTGTTCACTCCGGCTTTTAAAAAGAAAAGGGTGGAAGAAAATGCATAAGTGATATTTGAGTCCTGCCTCCCTCCACTTAAGTCAGGTCTTCTGTTCTCTAGAGGAAGAAAACGTTTTGTGGAGACCTGAAGCTGGAAAAACCCGCTTCGCCCTCGGCCTCCAAGGGACCAAAAAGCTTGAGAACGGTTCCTTCTTTTAAACAGCGCAAGCGAAGGCCCGGTACACCCAGACTTGCGTACATGAGGTCCCACTGACTTCACAGCCTGCCTTGGAGTCCTTTTTCATCGAAGGTCAGTGGGGTTGGCAAGGGCTTTACCAAAGGGCGATTCCAAAGACAGAGAGAGAGAGAGAGAGAGAGAGAGAGAGAGAGAGAGAGAGA
>JAHTLZ010000252.1:12567693-12590070 GCA_023846285.1 Phrynocephalus versicolor | reverse complement strand
ATCATCATCATCATCATCATCATCATCATCATCATCATCATCATCATGCCATCAAATCACTTCCAATTTATGGCAACCCTTCCCAAGGCTTTCTAGGTAGGGAGGATTCAGCAATGGTTTTCCCCTTCCCTTCTTCCAGGGGTGTCCTGGGACAGTGCAGCTTGCCCAAGGCCACCCAGGCTGGCTCTTCTTCCATCAAACTGCCGAGCTCTGGCTCTGCACCCAAACAGTTAACTCACTGAGCTATCCAGCCAAAATACAATCGGTGGTGGTTTTTTGGGGGGTGAACTCTTGGTCCACCACCACAGCGATCCCTGCAAAACCAGATCTCTGCCCAAGGAGCTGTGACCGCAGGACCCATCCATGCATCTTACCGTGGGACAGGAACGCAGACGCAGCCACAGGGATAATTCAAAGCTCTCACGAAATTTGGTTGCGGTGGACAAAGGGGATGTTCGGTGTTGGTTGCTGTGAGAAAGAGGGAATTGGAGGAAAAAACGTTATATAGTGACACAACAGAAGCTAGTCATTCTCATTCCACCAGGGTGGGTGACTGAATCTGGTCCTGGTTTTAGTCCAAACATTTATCAGGGTCATTTAAAGAGCTGATCCTGCTGACAGGACAAGGTGGAGCACCTCCACTATCAGGATCGGCACCCCAGACAGAGACCGCTGGGCATCTGCTGAGTCCCTCACACCCAGCAGGAAGTTCTCTTTCAAACCTTTGCAGCCCCCAGCCTTGCTGTTCCTCTTCCTGAACTTCCAGGACAAAGGAAACGCGAGCCTTAAGAATCTCACCCGTCACAGCTATGGTTCCGTCTTCCATGCGCTGAATCAGGACCACGTCCAAAAAGTCTCTTGGGGAGATGATTTTCATGAAAACGGACGGCGTGGCAGTTCTAACGATGAGGATGTTCTGCAAGTCAAAACCAAGAGGATGTTATACAGACGTATATCTACGGGATCAGCATCCACGCTTTCACTTATCCTTGGTCTGAAAATATTCAAACTATTTAATGGAAAAAAACCACCCAGAAATATTTCCATTATGTAATTACCACAACTGGACACTAGAGGGAACGAGCAACCATGCTACATATATTCTCTAATCTGCATGGTTTTAGCATCCATAAAGAGAACTGGAATGGATACAGTGGTCCTAACGTATGTTTAAAATCAGATTTGTACTGACCTTGGAAGGATGGAAGGATGAGTGAACCTTGAGCCTGGTACCTGGGATTGAACCCCATGTCGTAAGCACAGTTTTAACTGTAGTACAGGCATTTAACCACTGCACCACAAGGCTCTTAGTGCAGGAAGTGTTCTGCAAACGTCAGCAATACAGGATAGTCTATCAGCAACCATGACCCTTGCAATGTGCTGGGTGCTCTGCAGCCTCTCCCTTCTAGGATTTCCCCATCTCTGGCCTTCAACCACCAACCAAAGGGCAAGGATGCCCACGGGCCCTCTTACTCCCACTCAACACTATGGCTGGTGCTCCATAACTGCTCCAACCAGCTGCCACTGAGAAGAAATATGCCTCTGTTCTACTTACATCACCAATCCTATCAACCACTTCCAGTTCCTTCACATTTTCGTCCCACTGCTCTCTTAGTCCACCGGCCTCTGGGACAATACATTTATACACGTCCTCTAACTTTGCAGGGATGATCCCTTCTGCTTTGTATCTGTTTTTGGATGGGGAGAAAAGCACACAAGAAACAAGTGAAAAAATTTCCCCCTTCTATTTTCAGCTGCTGTAGATGTCACTGTTCTGCACTGGAGATACTAAAGTAGTAGGATTTGATTCAGAAAGCACTTTTCCCACCCCTGATACAAACTCCGTGCTTCTTCTTTTTTAATCCCCAAACTGAGAAAACTAGCGCATTAGAAAGAAAGGCTCGTGCACCAGTTTCCCTAGTGGGCTAGGTTTCCACTTGCAGGAAGACCTTTTCTGTTTTACATCAAGAGCGGGTAAGTTTGGAGGCTTCCGAAAACAGCTTTCTTCTCCCAGAATTTGCCAGGTGTGTACATGTGTGCAGCAGCTTCAGTGGTATAATAGGACACCACCACCACCACCTGTCCATGGGGATCAGCTCCAGGCTCCCCCTCCAAGTGTGGAAAAACACAGATTATAACGTTTGAGAGTGGGATGGACAGTATACATGGCATGGCCTCTGCCTCCCTCTAGGGGTCACATCTGGTAATGACATTGTAGAAATCTATATTTCTAGGACTCTTAATATTTTCAGAGCCTGGATAAGTCAATCAGTGAATATTGATCCCACGGATATGAGGGTCGCGATTTACTTATTTTTACATACAGCACTGAAAATCGCCTTATCCCACCCTTACGTCTTGTTTGATGCAATACAGTCCAAAGCCTCTTGGTTTATTCTGTATAATGGGTAGAACCACTCTTGAGATATTCTGTTTGCATCACAAGCCAATGTCATGCATATATTCTTTACAACTTTTTTTTTAAAAATCAGCTAATATTGTTGATCGACTTTTAAGGCAAAGCAGCTAGAAATGGGACTAGGGTGGCTTTCGCAGCCTCATTGTCCAAGCTGCCTACCTTGGTCATAAGCCTCATCCATTTTTATACTCACAGCTTTCCATTAAACTCAGCTGATGGCCTCCATGAAACCGCAACATCATTCTGTGACAGAAAGAGAGAGAGAGAGAGAGAGAGAGAGAGAGAGAGAGAGAGAAGTCCCTTTTTTCAATTTTAAAGAAATTATTGCTGGGAGAAATACAACAGCACTTTCCCCGATAATAATCCTGGTTGCATACATCATTTCTCAATTTTAAATACAGTAGGATATGTATTTTGGTACATCAAGTAAATTTGTCGCCCTTGAGGTGGGTGGGCAGCACATTCAAGATTCAGCAGCTAATTAATTGTGCAGGGCAGCCCCCCTCCCCCCCTCCCCCCAAAGAAAAAGAGAGATGCAAGATACGGGACTGTATTTCAGCCTTAATAGAAGACCTGTTCATTCTGCAGTAAATATGTATAAGCATTGGGTTGGAGGGAGGTCGTTAATGCCACTGAAGACAGACAGACAGACAGACTGACAGAAAGTCAGCAAAATTGACCCGAATGTCTGTGCTACAAAGGACTAATTTGTTTATTCCTCTGAAAACAGGGTGCGAAGTTGGCACAGTGAACTCACAAGATTCCTGCCCTTTGGGGAGCATACAACCCCCACCCCACCCCACCCCAGGGAGCTATCACACACAAGCTGGAGCTTGTCCTCAGATGCTCTGGTGACAGCAAGGTGGTGGTGCCTTCCTCCTCCTCCTCCTCCTCCTCCTCTTCCTCCCCTCCCCAACCCCTCATGTGATGTTCCTGGCCCATTCTTTGCAAGGAAGAATGCACTGCAGAAAAAGCATTGGACACAGGGAATCCAGCTTTGCGTGAAAGAACAGAGGGTGTGTGTGTGGCCCTTTGAAGGTAGAATGAAGGGATTTTGCTGGTTTGCTTGTGTGTTCGTTTAAAACTTTTATATCCCCAAAGGGGCCCACGGTAGCTTACGTCCCAAAAGTGCATTTAAAAAGCTAAAAACAAGATATAATGCAAATATTTTTTAAAAAGAATTAAACAAGTATCAGAATTAAAATTGCATTAAGATCAATGTTAAAAGACATTTCAAAACACTTAAAACCACATTCTTAGGAGGTTCTGAAATCCACCTCCCCGAATGGAGAAAGCTTGCACTGACTAAAATAATGTTGGCTTGAAACCTGGATTGGCTTCAAACTTGGAGTTTTTATTTTTATTGTTTGGATTAGACAAACTCGGCAGTTACTCTGTTTATGAAGAGGCCAAGGGGGTTCACAGATGGGGAAACAGAGACAGGTGGGCACATTGTTGTGATGTTGGTATCCTCCTCCCACTAGGGATCACTGCCATGACATTCCCCCTGCTCTGACATCTTTCATCCTTAAATGATCATCTTTTTGCTACACAATTTTATTCACAGCCTGGGTCAGAAAATCAAGATGTTTCCTTGGAGGGGGTGAGGAGTCCTCTCCTGCTTTGGAATACATATGAGAAAGGCCCACTTTTTTAAATTAAACCTGCTTTGTAAAAAATTATCCCTTAAAGTAGAAATCAAACAAAAGGAGAAAGAAAATATTAAATATTGTTACCTGTGGTGCTATGTTTCTGCTTGCAAGGAGTACTATTTAATTATGTACTGGCATAGAGAACTCTCTGCACAGTGCGGTTGACATAACATGAAACCACACTTAAGCAAACCCAAGCAAAAATAAAATACTCATCACCTCACCTAAAAACACTTAAGAACATTAGCTAAGAACCTCTGAGGTGTGTTAAATTAAAATGCAAACCTTTAACAAACGCAGCAATAAAACCCCTCTTAGCACAAATCGAATAGAGACAATCTAACAAAACACAGCGGAATGCAACAAAGTAGTATTAAAAAGCAACTAATCGACGAAATTTAAACGACATAAATCAACACTCAAGTATCACCAGAAAGAGTTACAGAAGGAAGTATGTTTGTTTTGTAATCAAGCTGGCGGAAAAACTCACACATGTTTGACAGGTTCGTCACCGAGTTGCAGTCCCTTTTGGGCTCTTCCGCCTCCACCGGCTGCGGAGGCGGGCGAGTCCTGGGGCAGTGGTGGCTACCGGCATCCCTAGCCCCCACCCCGCACCCTCGGCCATCATGGCCACCCCAGGGCCGGCTCACCGTCCGTTTGCAGCCCCGCCAACCGTCGGGGTCCGTCCGGTAGCTCTGCACCTGCTCGGCGGCCCAGGCGGCTCTTTGCGGGTAGTCCATGGCGAGTGGCGAGTGGCGAACCGGCGGGCGCGATCCGGCTGCTCCAGCCTGTCCCGGGCGAGGGGAAGGTTCGGGGCGGGAAGAGGCAGCAACAGTAGCAGCAGCAGGAGGAGGAGACGCCGGGGCCAGCCCGCCCCCCGTTTGAGCAAGACTGCGTGCGCAACTGCGCCCCGCTGGAGAAGCCCTGCTGGCTGCGGATGCTGGGCTTTGTCGTCCAGCCCAGACGACCGCTGGTACCCCCCCCCATTGGTCTTCTACCCCTGCCTTACGGAAGGGGCCGCCGTCTCCATGTCACGGGGACTACAATTCCCGTAATGCTTCGCCGCGGGGAAGGCTGGCGCAGAAGGATGGGCTTGGGCAACCCGAGGGCTATCAACCGGCAGCGTTGCCATTTTTTTGTACGAGATGAAAAAAGAGACAAGTAAAGATGGACATAATATTGACGAGGGGAAAGGCAAGCAAATATGAAAGTATGAAAATAATCTCACCGAAGACGAGAAGGGAAATAGGAAACATCTGGGCTAAAATATTGGGAAAATAATTGTTGTTGACAAGCCATGTATCTGTTTTCATTTGTTAGGTTTAGAAAATAAAAATAAACTTTAAAAAGCAACACTATTCCTCCTATCAGGAACCTCCAGTATGTTCTGGGATTTTGAGAATTGCCAACATGTGAATTCAGGTGGCTGCTTAGGCCATAGGACTCACCAGATTCTGTTGGACTCATGGAGAGCGAGCACTGGGTTGTGACAGCACTGGACAACCCTCAAGCATAAAACACATGCTATGTAACTGAGCCATGAATGGAACTCAGGGTAGAGAGGGAGAGAGGGAGGGTGGGGGCCATCCCGGGTACCAGGAGGTTCAGCCATGCCAAAGAGAGGTGTGTGCGTGGTATTGTCTCCTTTTGAGAGATGGTGCTGCCTGCGTTTTGCCCAGGTCACCGGAAGATGCTGGCATGAGATGGGTGGAAGGGCTGCTTGGTTGGAACTCAAATCTAGATTAAGTCCGATGTGCTACGATTCAGAGCAAGCTGAGACTGGGAGAGATTTATTTCATTACACAGGAGTGGTTTCCCTTTGATGACGCTCCTTTGCCCCGCTTGGCCAACTTGCTAGGAGTCTGGGAATTGGCAGCACCAGAGAAGCTACCCAGAGATGTGCCAGGCGATTAGGCCGTCCATACTTGCTTTCATTCCACATGTGAGGACACCTCATTCCCTGGCATTACCAGTGGTTTTGCTTTGGGGGCTTTCTCGTTTCCTAATTCCCTACCCCACCCTCCTCTGGGTTTCCAGTTGAGGATTACACCGGGCAGCCTACAGCTTTGGGCAAATACCTGCACTCCCAGAAGTTGGTCGGTGCAATCCAGTCCGGATCCAGAGTACTTAGTCTGAACAGACATAAAGTGATTCCTTCATAGGGAGAAGTTCCTTTTTCAGACTGTACTCCAAAAACCTACGGAGCTGGGCATGCTGAAAGTTTGGATTACAAAATGTTACTTTTCAACACCCCCCCGCCCCGAAAAAAACCCATCAACAACAGAGAGGGAAGTCATTGAGACAACACTGCCTTATCCCTCAGTAACTTGCTAATTTTCTCTTCCATTTTAATATTTTTTCCCTTTCCATGTAATGCGCCAGAATTAAAATTATTTCAGACACCACCTGGCCTTACCGATCATAATTTGTCTCCACCTTTAAGATCCAGAATATATTTTAGACAATTAATCTAGCAATTAAAATTGGTGATGCTAGAAAACATGATCAGACCATCTTTCTACATCCCTTGAAGTTGGGAAAAAGGTTGAATCAGAGGTAAGGATTCCACCCTGTACAAATGAGTCTTACGTAACACTATATTTAATGAGATCAACAAGCAGAATTCCACACGGGATCAGTTAAGTTGCCTTCACGATCTCAAGTCCAGAGCCTGAAAAAGCTCTGAACAAGGACGTTGGCTGACAGAGCAGAGGTTGGTCTCCGATCAAGCAACAGGTTGTGCATTATCAACTGTCAAACTTTTTAATAATTGTTTTGGGACTCAGTTATGCCAATTGTGCCGCATGAAAGCTATAGTATCAACATGCAACCATTGTCAGTGATTAAGTACAGGGGTCTCAGACCCCACATCATGGGCAAACAGGCTTGTTCAAGGACAGTTCGTGTTCGCCAAACTTCCGTGCATGCAGGCAGTGGAATAAGCTGCTCCCGGTGTTCTGAATGATGGTCTGAAATGCTTCTAACTATCTGCCACTACTGTTGCCATATGATTTGACAACACTGTACTTCCTCCCCAAACATGCTTGAAAATATTGGGATCAAGGTAGACTTTCAGGGAAATGCATGTTCCCTGTGGTTAATCCTTTCCTCCCATTTCCTAAGATGAGGTTTCCTCAGACATAATGCTTCAGCAACTAGATTTCCTCAGACATAATGCTGTAGCAATTGGATTTCTTTCCAAAGAATGCCTTAGCCAGTAGATTTACAAAAAACAATTCTGTTTGTATTTCCAGGGATTTTTTTTTAAAAAAGAGGAGCATGATAAATGCATGATATGCAGGTGAAGGAAACCATGTGTTACAATCCATATTTATTTTTCACCAAGGGAAACCACTTCTGCAGATCATATAATCAAGCATATGGGGCAGCGTCCTGGTGAGTGAAGCAATGGTGCCATCTGTATAAGCACCTCTCAACTCCAGGCAGTTTGCTTTTGCATGTCTGGTCATATGCTGGTTGCGAGATCAGGCATGAAACTGGGAATATGATCAGTTAGACATTGGGAGATCCGTTGCCTTTCTGCTCAGAATAGGAGCCAAGCCATATTCTTATTTCACCCTTGCTCACTCTTTGGAATGAAACTAGCCCAGATTTCTTCTAAGTGTAGTAAAACAGACTCTTTGCTTTGGCGGATTTTTGAATCATGCTGAAACGTTTGAGTAATCCAGTGGATGAACCTCTGGGAATAGCCTCATTCCTAAGAGTCAGATGGGGCAGCTTTTCCCTCCGCCTTTAGACATTTGAACATATCAGCTCATTGGCTTTAGCCAGGTTTAAGTCAACACCCGTCTTGGATTTCTTCCGGATCAGCTTCCCTCTGGACTTCAGGTACTTCTCTTTATTGTGAATGACTTGAATGTACTGATCGTTGCCACTGGTTGGCTGGTCGCTGCTGGATCCCACTGAGTCTGACTCCATGGGAGGTGGTTGAGGCTTGGGTTTGGCCTTGGCCTTGCCGCGTTGTTCTGGGTAGGGCTCATCCAGCTCTATGTTCTTCACGTGAATCCTGCGATGGGCGTGCGGAGGCCGGTCGAAGGACAGCCCAAAGCCATCCTCCCAGGACTGGTAGTGCATCTTGGCCAAGGACTTGCTCGTAAGGATCTGGCCGTCTCCGCAGTCCCCAATGTAGAAGCGGGGCGAGGCTCGGAGATCGGACAGGGAGCGCGGCCGGTGGGATCGACTGGTCACGACCCTCCTCAGTGCCTCCTCTTCCTCCTCCTCTTCGCTGTAATGAGGCGAGTACAGCCGGCGTGGCGTCCGCACCACGTACCTCCGGAGGTTTCTGGGATAGAGCTCCACCAGGTCTCCCGGCTCAGCCACGCAGTAATTCCGTGGCAGCCGCGTGGTGGAGCGGAGGATTTTTTTGCGAGGTTCGTGCTCGTTGACAATAAAGTACCTGGCCGTGTGAGCCCGGCGGCCGGCAAACGGGGGTGGCCTGGGGGCAGGCCGGGTCTCGGGGTTGATCTGCCGTAGGCTCTTCCTGAAGAGGGGCTCTGACTGAGGCTCCTCCGGACACTTCCTGAACTTCACAGGAGTGTAGGCCTTTGCCCTGCAGAGGTCACTGGCACTTCCGTGGGCGGAGCTTGGGTATCTAGGGGGTGAGAGAGGGAGAGATGGGAAAGCAGGCAGGTTTACTCCATCTTACTCTCTTGTCAGGCATACACCCTTCAAGGCTCTATCACACACACACTACATGCGCATGTTGATTTGATGCATGCTTTCTCCAAGACTGGTCATGTGACATTTGATGTGCACTTTCTGTCCCCATGGTAGCATTTTTGATGCTCTATTCGCACATGAAGCCCCATGCACCAGCTGATTGGTTGTGGCTTCAGTGGGGGGGGGGAAGCATGGTTACCCCTGTGTGTTAGGGGGCACCACTGGCTTCCCCTCACAGGAATGCATTGCTTCAGTGCATTCCTATGCGAAAACAAAAAACAAAGCAAACAAAATAGAAATTTCCATTTTGTTTTGTTTCTTTTTTCTTTGCTGGGTCTGTTCGTTATTCGTTTCCTTCCATAACGAAACAAATAATGAATAACAAAATGAATAAAAAAATCATTTCATGCCCATCTCTGCTCCCAACCTCTGGCTCTGCAGCCAATGGCCTAAAATATGGAGTTCAAATCAATCAATGTCTTTGATTTATCTTGCATAAGGAAAGCAAACTGCGAAAAAAGTTCTCTCTTCTTATGAAAGAGTAAGATATTTTCTTTTGCTCTCAGTGAGCATTGTTTCTTACTCATGAGAATTTGGTCATTGATTTTGTTTGTTTCCACTATAGCATAATATCTGCAAAAACCCAACAGGTGTTGCTTTGTTTGGTGGACTTTTAAGATCTTGAAGGCCCAGATGGGTTATTTGCATCTATTTGAATAATTACCCCCCCCCTCATTTCTGTGCTAGTTCACTCTCTCTCTTCCTTGGTGGGTATGTGTCCTTGACTGCTCAAAGGGAAAGGAGGCTGGTTTTGCTGCTTGTCATTTTGTACAAACATAATAAAAAACAAAAGCAAAAGAAACCCTGAAATTATTGGGATCTATAATCAGTTGAAATAATCACGATAAATTAAGCCATTGCTCTATGAAAGTGATGGCAAACCTTTTAGAGACTGAGTGCCCAAACTGCAGTTTAAAACCCACTCATATTTTTACAAAGTGCCCATGCAGCAATTTAACCTGAATCCAGGTGGCTGTGAAGGGGCGATGTCGGGTGCCCACAGAAAGGGCTCCTCCGAGGGCCACCTTTGGCACCCGTGCCATAGGCTCACCAACACTGCTCTATGAGGTGTGTTGCCATCCTTTTGAAAACAGTGAGAGTGCAGCAAACTGATCCTAGCTCTAAAGGAGATGCCTTCCCCAAATCAGTCAACCTTTCCCTTTGTAGCCACTTAGGTCTTGGAAAGTTCAGTCCACCATCTTGAACTGGGCCCTGTTAGCCACTGGCATCCCACTCAGATCTATGCAGATATTGTCTTCATAACGAATCCCCGTGATCACCCTGGCTGCCATGTTGCCATGACCCAGGTGCCTGGCCCTTCTGCATCTGAGGCACTGTAGGATTTCTTGCCCTTGATGTCTTGGCTCTGTGGCGTCAATGGCCACCTTCTCCCTCTGGGAAATCCTTAATGTTCTGTGAGACTTCCAGGAGAGCTCATTTGTGAGAGAAAGCAGGGATGTGGGAGGTGGCCTAAGGCTGCCAGGCTTTGCTCATGCCTCCACAGCAAGGGGTGGACTCTTGAAACGCCCTTCACCGGGGCCTTCGTTTCCCTCTTGAGGTCCCAGATGAAGATCGTACCTGTTGGCAACTGGTTCTGCCTTAGACTTCTGCCCAACTGGAAGAGATGGGTTTGGGAGAGGAGGCGGAGGGAGAGGAGGAACCGGAGGGAGGGGTGCCGGAAGGGCAGGGGAGGCGTTGGCTGGAGTTGGGCTGACTGGTTTGGCCACCTCAGGTGGTGTCACCGACTGAGAGATGGTCTGTATGCGCCCGGCTTTGGGAGACTCGAAATTCACCACGCTGCCGTTCTTCCTGGGTGTTGAGGACCGAGCGGAAGACTCCCCACTGATGGCATTGCTCTCTGGCTCCGGCCGTTTGCCGTTGCCATCTATCATTTGGATTCTGGCTAAAAACAACAATAAAAAGGAAACAATGAAAAGGAAACAATGAAAATGGCACCCCATCTGTCATCAACTGGAGCTTCCGGTAATGGGAAAGGGGAAAGAGGACAATTTATTATTTACATATTTAAAATATTTTAAACCCTCCTTTCTCCTGAAAAGGACCGGAGGCAACTTCCCAACCATTAAAAGACCAGATTAAAAAGCTAAGAACAATTCATATGGATATTAAAAGCAAAAAAACAAAAAACAAAGACTATATTTGAAATGGTCAATAAAATCAAGACTAAAAACGCATTGGAAAACAACAGAGGATGATGTTCTGCCCTGCACACACCCCCAAAATAAAAATTAAAAAATAATTTGTTAAAAAACCATAGGAAGGAAGGAAGGAAGAGAAAAGAAAAGAAAAGAAAAGAAAAGAAAAAGAAAAAAGAAAAAAAGAAAAAGATAAGGAAGCTGAGGAGAATTTTAGTAGGATTTTGATGGGCTTCCAAGAAAATGGTCTGAGAACCCATAGGCCATACAATTCAATAAACTCCACACCCTTTGCTCACCTACTGCCATTTTAAGGACCTTCTTCTTATCTTCATTTCTTTCCTGGAATATATACAAAGCTAATGAATTAGAAGCCTGGCATTATTTAAAGTTTCTCAGAGAAACAAACAGTAAGCCAAGTTTGTAGGTAGAGGATTATCTTCCAGCCCAGCCCAGGCCAGTTTTAAGTCCTCACTTACTTCGCCTGCTCCTCCTTTCAAGTTCTCAATTAAGGGAAGCCTTTCATGAAATGCCACTGAGCAGATTGGCAACGAGAACTTTCTGCTCTACACTTACTGTCTGAATTTGCATCCGTAGTTGATTGTTAGTGAATTTCAGCGATCTGGCAATGCTCTGCAGATAATAAATCAGCATGCTAGAAGCAAAGAAAACAAGGTTGCCTGTGAATCACACCACTCTTCAGAGGACACCTTAAGGCGTTATAAATCAAAGCATGGATGTCCACAATTGCCCTGTGCATGGGGATAGGTTAACACTTATGAACAGACATTTAAGTCCTCACCTATCTGGTCTTTATCCAAGAGAATGCTGGACCACAAAACTATTCCTTTAGTCCCATTGGGAGGTCAACGAATTTGCATGACATCCTCAACAAAAGACCATTTTTCACAGTCAACACAACTTCAGAAATGATGCTTTAACACAAAGAATGTCGGCAGCACATGCCAATGGCCATTGCACAGACCTTTAAGCATCGGAAACACCTAATGGGGTATTTGCATCTTGTTTTATTGTCCATTTTTGCACAGGAGCACTATGCACAAGTTAAGTAGCCACTAATTGGGGGAAAACATCTCCTTGTCTTCCTGTCACCTAGAGCTAAGAAACCTCAAGGGATTTGAAAATTCTTCGTCTGTTTGTCTTGTCAAAAAAGGGCTAAACTAGTATTGAGTTAGTATTCTTTATACAGTATTGCTGCTGCTGCTTTTTTTTTTTTTGCTGACAAGTGAAGCCAACTGATATCACCTCTAACAGAGATTTCAAAGTTAGTGAGATATTTAAGGAATGGTTTTACCAGTTCCGCTTTCCTAGCGAACCTCCATAGCTGAGTGGGTGATTTGAACTCAATGCCTTCTGGGCCTTAGCCCATCACTGCATCCACTACACCATGCTCTCTTTCTCTTTACATTGTGGCATGTGAACAAATCTTTTGCTCTCCCACCATCTTGCACAGCAAAACAGCCCAGGTTAATTAGCAGTTGGCTTAATGAGTTGGATGGGAGAGAATGCCAAGAATTCCAGAATCCATGAGCCATAGACAGCATAGCCAATAGTGTGGCATGATGGGTGATGTAGTGCAACAGCCAGGCAGCCATGAGCTGCCTATTCCTGAAGGTCATCATTCTCTGTCTCCCCATCCACCCACCCCGAGTCATGTTCTACCATGGGTCAAGCCACAGGAAATGACTTATACCATGAGTCTTCAGATGGTGTAGTTCAGTAGCAAGCCACGGCAGGACAATGAAACGGGCAAAATGATCAGCAGCAGACTTACAAGAGAAGTAATAAAGCCGGGAGGACCACAACAGGGCTGCTCAAGTATGCCATCACTTTGTTGAACCAGACTGGAAAGTCAGATCTAATGGTCTCAGACACAATGTCGTAGATCTTTTCCTGCCCACTGGAAGGGAAAACACTTTGCTAACTTCTTCGAAAAAGCCACTTAACGCATTATCACAGAATCATAGAATCATAGAGTTGGAAGAGACCTCAATGGCCATCCAGTCCAACCCCCTGCCATGCAGGAACCCCCATCACAGTACTCCCGACAGATGGCCATCCAGCCTCTTCTTAAAAACCTCCAAAGAAGGAGACTCCACCACCCTCCACTGCGGCAGCATCTTCCACTGCTGGACAGCTCTAACCATTAGGAAGTTCTTCATAATGTTCAAATGGAATCTCTTTTCCTGTATTTTGAAAACACTGCTTCTAGACCTGCCCCCTCTTTGATATGACATCCTTTCAAATATATAAACATGGCTATCATATCCCCTCTCAACCTTCTTTTTGTAAGGCTAAACATTCCCATTTCCCTAAGCCGTCCCTCATAAGATATTTTAGATGCATTAAGCATCTAAAACCCGCTGTGTTCTATTCAGCCAGATCTGATTTACACCAGTCCTAATAGGGTTTTCAAGATAGGCAAGCTATCTAAGAGGTGATTGACCAGTTCTGCTCCCCCTCTGTGGGTTGCGGTGGCCAAGGGTCATCCTAACAACCAAGACAAAGGAGAGGTTCTTTCACAAATCCTTCTCTGGTGTCATTCCTGGCGAAGTCCTGACTAATTTCTCCACAGGAGACTTTATTCCCAGTTATGGCATCTCTTGTTGGCAACAGTCTGGATGAAGCTGAGACTTCCTGGACCTACTCTTTCAGGGGTTTCAAATAAGTTGGTTGCACGCAAGGAGGGAAAACGCCATTGGCTAGAAGCTAGAGATAGGCACAAAGTGGGGTTCCCAGAAATCCTGACCAGCACAGTGAGTGGTGAAGGCATCTGGGAGTTTTAGTATGAGAACATCTGAGCACCGCAAGATTGGGAGGCACTGCCTAAGACCATTGTCAACTCACCTAAATGGGCCACAGTTTAGAGATGGCTTGTAGCGGGCAATGGCAAAGATCGTGGGCAGCATGCACAAAAACAGCATGAAAAGCAGCATAGCCAAGTAGAAATTATTAGATCTACAAAAAAAGGGACATTATGGCATCAGTTTCTCCTGTGCAACATTCTGGTGCCTTCTGAACAAGGATGGAGAAGAAGAACATGCAGAAGGACAGGATGCCTGCCACACCAACATGGCCAAGGTACTTTTTGGGTGTCTATAACTCTCAGAATTCCTGCAGGTGGAGAAGATGTAGTCTGAACCTCAATCTCTGCCTTACTTTGGGTTGAATACGAGGTACTATCAGATATTATTTTATTTTATTTTATTTATACAACTTTATATGCCACCCACTAACCAAATGTCTCTGGGCGGCTAAAGTGAACAGTTAAAACAATTAAAATGTTAAAATACCAACGACCAATTAAAAACAATAAAAGAACATTTAAATACAAATTACAATACACCAAAATTGCCACCAGGGCCCACAATCTATGTTATACCAATTGAAAAACTTCTGGAAGAGGAAGGTTTTTACATGGCGCTGAAATGTCATCAACGTCAGCACCAGGCAAGCCTCACTTGGGAGGGCTTTCCATAGCCTGGGAGAAGCTGCCGAAAAGGCCCTAGACCTGCAAATAGAGATGGGCACGACTCAGAAAAATTGTTCGTTTTCGTTTTTGGCTAGGGGTCCGTTTCGGCTCGTTTCCGTTTTCGTGAGCTAATTTCAAATTTTTTTGTTTTCGTTTCGTTACATAACGAAAACGAAAAAACGAAAATGAAAACAAATTTTTTTTCGTTTCTTTCCATTTAGCTCCATTATGTGTTTTTCCAGTAACGAAAAATGAAAATTGGCTCGAAATTAGTCGTTTCGTTTCCGTTTTCATTCCAGTTCTGAGCCGTTTTTCGTTTTTCGTTTCGTTATGTAACGGAAACAAAAAACAAAAACGAAAACGAAAATACCGCTAAGTCGTGCCCATCTCTACCTGCAAACCATCCCTTTCACCTCCTTGACAGATAGCTTTTCCAGGAGAGCTCCTGGTCTAGATCATAATTGCCGAGTAGGTTCATATGGAAGGAGGTGTTCCTTCAGGTATCTAGGTCCTAAGCTGTTTAGGGCTATATTACCAAAGCATTATTGGCTCACCTTGAAGCTCTGAAGACTTGTTGGTGAGGTACGTTACAGGTTAAGACGGCCCAGCTTCGCAGGTACATCAGGCCAATCAGCTTGAGAACATTGAACGCTGGGAGGCAAGGGGAAAAGAAAGCTCCCATCCTAGGAGAGAGAACCACCATCAACCTCCAAGTCACTGCTTCTTTGGAGGAATTAAGCTAGTAGAGAAGGAGCTTCCCTTGCTCGGAATGGGCTTGGTTAATCAGGAGCTTTGTCAGTGGATGTTCAACAAAGCTTGCTTTCTCTCTCCCAGCTTCTAAAATTGACCCAAAGTTGCTGATAAGGTCGTGGTCCCCTTTATTGTCATATTGTCTACCAACAGGCCATGTTCAGAGGAGAGTAATCTTGCAATGGCAGGATGGGGTTGGAGCGGCCTAATCTTTCCCACTGCCCAAGGAGAGAGAGAAATGCCCTCTCCCAATATCCCACCACAGTGGTCATTACGGTAACTCTCCTAAAAAGTTAGGTGTCGCAGGATAGGCATGACCAAAGTTCGACCCTCCTGATGTTTTGGCCCACAACTCCCAGAATTCTAAACTTAGATTGCCAATGGCAAAGGACTGTGGGAGTTGTGGTCCAAAACATCTGGAGGGGTGAAGTTTGGACATGCCTGTTGTAGGAGATCTCCCTACCTATGTGATGGAGTTGTTCTCCCAACCTATGTGATGGAGTTGATCCCAACCAACCAACCATCTAAAAGGAAAAATGTGGTGGCCCCTGTTTGTCCACCTGCACAGAAACACTTTTGGGGGGTGTTTTGGGACCTGGAGTTGAAGCTACAATTTTTTCCAAGTTCTGCTCCAGCCCATCCTTTGTCACCAGAAGGGACCCAAGGAGCCAGGGACTGTGTTGTCAGCTACGTTGACCAAAAGCTGCTCCCTGACAGTGAATGCCTTACCAAATCATCCCTTGGTTGTAGACCAGATGGAGGACGTTTTCTGCAATCTTGAACTCTCCATATTCGGGCTATAAAAAGAATAGGAATGGTGTTTCAAGAAGAAGAAGTTTTGTAAGGTAACCAGGAGAAAATTGGGATGTTTTGGGGGCTAGTTTTCTACCTACAAGGGCCCAAAAGCCTTGAAATTTGACTAAAAAATAAAAAAAAATCCTTAAAAAGTTTTTTTTTTAATCTCCTTTAGTTTGGTGTTTATTTTCTTGTTTGCTTATTTGCTTCTAGTAGCTATTCTGTCTTCAGGATTCTGGGAATTGTAGCCAAAACATTTCCCATCCCAACAAGTCAACACCACATCATGAAACAGCACCACCTATTGGCTGATGACATTCAGCTAGGAAACTGATTCATTAAAACAACTCCTTACCCAAAACTCATTCAAATGTTCAGCAATGATAACATAGTTACCTTATTCGTAAAATGCCAATAGATGCTGTTTTTGAGTAATAAGTAATGTTTGCCATTTCTTCAACTTGTTGTTTTTAATAATTAATTATTTCTTAAACTAAACCACTTGATCAAATAATGAATCAACCACTGATTGATTTAATTCCATCTCTGCATTTCATCTGCTTGTTTATCTCTGAATCGTTTTTCTAAGCAAACAAGCAAACAAACAACAAACAAACCTGATTTCTCACCTGTGGGTAAATGGAAGCAGGGACAGAACTGGGACAAGACCACATGACCGCGAACAATGCTATCACGAAACGAACATAATCTCGGAATGAGGCAGGACGTGAGGTAACCGCCAAAGAAACTGACATACCAGGAATAATCCCATAGCTTCTCCATTCTGAGAAGGCATTGTCCACAAAGTCTTTTTGGAAAATGTGGCACAAAGCTGCCATTTTGGGCTGCAATTGAATGCCCAAGTTACATTTTTCGTATCAGTGCCAAATGTATAACTCACAAATTTGCTTTCCAGATCCCAGCACCAGCAGTCGCTTAGGTATCGGACGAAAAGTCCCCGGAAGAAATCGATCAACAGAATGCTTGCTACTGTGAACAACATGTCTATAATGGACAGCTTCAACATTTCCTGAAATAAACACAGATGCAAAAGAGCTCAAAAGATGAAAATAATAATCCTTAACAAGAAGGAAGGGACAGGGGAAAAAATGATACAGCCAACTAACCCTCAATGAAGAGCATCCACTTAGAATTTACTTGAAACATAAAAATAAAATATGAGAGCCAAACCCAGTGCACTGGCCTGTGCACTGAATTAGGATGGATCTCCATTCAAATGGATTGATGTTAGGTCCAGATTGTAGTGGAATGGCCAGGCTTGGTTTAGCCTTGAAGGCAAGGGAATTATAAACCAACTGGAGCTCACCCTGAATGGAGTGAAACATAATCACATCATTTACCCCCCCTTTTTTTTTGTCCCTTTTCTAAAAGCCAATTTTAAACAACCCTGTGGGAAATTGTCTGTGATTCAGGAAGCTAACACCCTCCTTTTAGGGTCCACCACATCTCCAAAAGCCACATACATGAGTACAAACCACGAAAATTTACCGCCTCTTTGAACAACGAAGAAACTTTACAAGTTCACAAGTCACTGCAGATCCAGGGCAAAAAACAGTTCTCGCTGGGCAGCATTCACCCCAGACCAAATTGGGATACACTCAGAAGTCCCAAATTGTTTTCCCAGTCAGCCACCATTGCATCATCTGGTGGCTGACTGGGATAACTAAACAGGTTTTAGGCTGATACTTCACGTCCATCTCATCGCTGTTCGCGGTCCCGCTTGGGACCGGTACAAAATAATCTAACCGCACGTATTGCGGGATGAGGGGAGTTCATCCTGACCATGCCCCCTGAACTAAATTTAAGCGGGATGAGAGAGTCCCCTCCCTGGCCTCGGGAATCTGCTCATCACGCTTCTCATTCCGAGATGAGTGCCCGTGAGGTAAGGCTCATCAGGGAACGTGCCATTCTCCATCTAGTGGCAGGAGTGAGAAGTGCCATTTGCCAGTACATTCCCTATGGAGTCAGCAACGCAGTGCAGAGAGATTAAAAGACAAATGCCTCAAGCTTAGCTCCGTAACGCATTGAAGGCAAGGCAAGGAGAACTGAAACACTGAAAAATGGAAGGTCGGGACAAAAAAAGAAGAAGAACAAAGGCATGGAATTTCATATCTCATCACAGAATGAGGACGTGCAGTAACAGTCATGCCGGTATCATCCATCATGCCCGTGCATACACAGGAAAAGGGACAGAACCGGAAGAAGACCATGTGACTGCAACCGACATCAACATGCAACAAACTTCCTCCCGGGATGAGAATGGATGTGAAGTAATCGTCTTAGTTATCTAAAAGACAAAGGGTCTTGACAAGTGCATTCTTGGGTTCTGGTGCCACCCCGATAACATCATGTAAGAATTGGACATACTTGGCCAACATAAGTCTCCCAGCACTGATCCTGGTGACTTTGGGTGAAGGGGTGAGAACTTGATGTCCTGTTGGCCACCATTGGGTTGGTAGGCAAGGGGTAACTATGGGTGTGATTCTCAGCCAGAGGGAAGGTGCCATTTGCTATGACCTCCATACTGGGAATAGTAGTTGAAACGTTGACCCCCAGGAAGATTTTAGTAGCTAAGAAGGTGGTAGTCTCCACAGCATGGCTTCCATTGTCATGAGTGCTGACATCCTGAAATTGTGGATTGAAAGTTAAAAGTCAGAAGTGGTAGGTGTTTTTTAAAATATTATGGGTGCAGACTGTCTGTGCCTTTAAAAACATCTGGAACATCAAGAACAAATTTTCAGGTGTTTATGTAAATGTCTGTAACTGAAATCTACAACCTAAAAGCATCTAATTTCTGAAACAATAAATACGCACTTAGCATTTCTAGAAAGTTTTTCATGGGTAGTTTAAACTTTTCTGCATCTTTCCTGAAAAACAGATGCTTTTGTCATTTTTAGAGGGATTTCGTTGGGATGTTTCAGTTTTATATGAGTCTCTTATGAATTCTGAAGAAGCATTCTGGGTTCAAATCTTGGCATTTTTAACGAACAATATCAGAACCAGCCACTATTGATATTGATTGATTGAGCTTGTATGCTGTCCACTACCCACAATCAAAATGAACAATTCAAACAAATACAAATTTAAAATTGCAATAAAACTAAAATGATAAAAACATTTGATTGCAATAAATACAATACATTAAAACATGACACTCAAATTGGCATAATCAGTTTAAAAACTTCTGGAACAGGGAGGTTTTTAACTGGTGCCAAAATGTCATCAACATCGGCGCCAGGCGGGTCTCACTCAGGAGGGCATTCCATAGTCTGGGGGCAGCTGGCGAAAAGGCCCTATACCTGCAAGCCACCCCTTTCACCTCCTTGAGGGATGGCTCTTTCAGGAGGGCTCCCTAGCTGGATCTTAATTGCCAGGTAGGTTCATATGGAAGGAGGTGGTCCTTCAGGTATCTAGTTCCTAAGCTAGGATGAGGGGAAACTGGATAATATTTGTCATCATTTTCTGACATGCTGATGACAACAGGTTAATAATGGTCAATGCATTGATTACCTTTTTAAAAAAGCAGCCATGTTAGCAACAGAAGTGCTATCCCAAAGGGGAAAAGTTACACAAAATCTTAATCCAAAACAAGCATTTCAAGTTCAGTCACACCCTGCTTATACCCCAGGATGGCCAAGACTTACAGTGATGCTCATGCTGTCCACTTTGTCCAGGAGTGCGATGATTAAACTGTAGAGGTTCCCCAGGTATAGGACTAGAACTCTGGAGGTGATGAAGGCAACAAGACATGACAGTCATAATCTCTGCTTTTGTGTCTGTCCTATTTTTCCTCTTCAGGCCAAGCACACCTGGACTATTGGACCAGCCTGCATTCTGCCTCCATTCCACCCTTCTGAAACTCAACCTGTTTCTCATACCTGGCCAGCTGGAAGCGTAGAGTGGTTCGGGGATGGTACATCTCCAAAGCGGCAACCAGCTCAAATGCTGAAGGGGCGAGCATGGTGATCAGAGACACAACGACACTGACCTGGGGACAACATAAGAACATCAGAAGAGCCATACTGGATCAGGCCCATCTAGTCCAGCTTCCTGTATCTCACAGTGGCCCCACCAAATGCCTTTGGGAGCACACAAGATTAGAGCTCTGTCTCCTGATACCACTCCCCTGCATCTGGTCCTTGAAGTACCCTGGTTTTAAGCCTGGGGATGACACATTTCTCCATCATGGTTTGTAACCTGTGATGGACTTTTCCTCCAGGAATCTATCCAACCCCTTTTTGAAGGCATCTAGGCCAGATGCCATCACCATCTCCTTTGGCGGGGAGTTCCACATATTTCCACAGAAAAGTAGGAGGCGTGGTTGGCTTTTCAGTCCAGATCCAGGCTGGATGAGGCCCTTGCAAACTGAGGGCCTTTTCACATGACCCCTTAGATCCGCTGGCCACTTAAATTCGGACCAGCGATCTTGGGGGTTCGTTGCTCTTCCTGCGTCCCCACCCCTCCGCACTTCCTTGCTCCTGCCTGTGTGAGGGGAGGGAGAAAAAAAGGGGACAAAAGAATGCAGGCTCACCTCTATTTGCCAGTCCAAGCCTCCCCGTCATCCTGATTCCTTCTCTTAAAGGGGAGGGAGGCAAAAAAACAAACAAACAGAAGCGAGGACAGCCCGGGACTCACCAGATTACATCTGGATCTGGGGATTTTCACCCTCCCAGAGCAGGTACATGAAAAGTGCGCTGGGACGCGCTTAGGTGGGCGTGGTGCACTTAATTTCCTGCAAACTCCGGAGCTGGTGGGAAAACAATTGTAAGCTCCGGAGCTTGCAGCCATTTGCGGCAGAGTTTAGGAGTCGTGTACAAATATCTTGAGATACAAACGTGTGCCGAGTCGTCAAGAGGAAATGATCTCTTACCTCATTTTTTTCCCAGAGGGTCAGCCTCTCTTTGGTCCGCTCCAACCTCTGGGACCGATCCACCACAAAATAGATGATATAAATGCTTCCAGCAAGCAGGAGCAGGACCAGAATGTTTGCAATGATCCTTAAGCTGATGGTCACAGCCCTGACAGGAAACAGGCAGCAAAGTGTTTGAATGGCTACCTTGGGTCGTTTCAGAATCAACCGCTATAGAACAGAGGCAGTAGCTAGTCTTGTCTGGGTTGGGGAATCGTAGGCATACATACATGTTTGCGTTTTTCTTTTTTTCCTGCTCCTCCAGAATAGCCTCCTTGGGAAAAGACACAAATACAATGACATGTAGGACAACTCTGCCAAGAGTGTTGGGTTCATGCATGGGTAAGTCTCGGGATTAGACTACTGTACTGGTCTTGACATGGGGCTGCCCATTGCTAGCCCATAATACCCATTCTTTTCAGCCTGGGCAATTGAGATCCACAATCCCAAAAGAGGCTCAGAAAGAAAATAAAAATAAATATCTATACCGTGGACCCTCAAAAAGCAAATGGTTTGTATAACATAAAATCTGTACAACATAAAAAATTCCAGAGATAGGGGAAATTTGCTTAACAGAATACAACATAAAAATGGTTGCGATTAGGGATTACTCTGTTTTCAATGCATTCCTATGGGAAATTTGTATAAAGGAAAATTTGCTTAACATAATTTCATTTGGAACATATTAATTCCTTTATACAAAGTACCACTGTACATCAGTAGAAAACCCAAAATATTACCAGTGTTTTCCCAATAAAAGTAAGGGCAAAAGCTCTGAATTTCCCATGTGGGGCTTATTCCCATGTGGGGCCAAAGCCAGGGGAATATGTTCAGAAATTAACCCAGGCCAAACTGGGGTCCATCCTGAACCACTTGTCTCCGTATCATCCCGGAGAACAACAAAGACCCACTCACCCGGATGCTGTTGACGATGGCAGCAGCTTTGCTCTCTGCCGCTTCCGGGTTGCCAATCAGGTAGTCCCAGGCACAGAAGACCCGCCAGCAAAAGGTGTAGTTTTCATCCGAGGCACTCGCTAGGCTTAGGCGTGAGTTTTTGGCCATCCTAGAAAATAACCAGGAGGCAAAAGAGCAGAAATGGCGTCCATCTTGTGGAGCCAAATTAATCGTGAGAACACAGTGATATGAGAAAAGGCAGAACAGAAATGGCCTGGAATAGCAGTTTTTGCTAAGGAAAAAAATAACAGCATTTCAAGAGCTAGGTTTGGGCCAAATACATCTTATTGATCTCTCAGGATGGATCACCCTACATGTATGGCTCACTGTAAATATTTTAATAAACAATCAGAGCTTGGGAGAAAAAAGTTACTTTGCTGAACCCTCTTTTTTTTTTTTTAGCAGCATCTTGAATTATCCTGAGGTAAGCAAGCAAGCAAGACTGCAGAAGACATTTCCTCAGGCAGAAAGGGAAACCCTATTGATTC
>JAHTLZ010000252.1:12512443-12530833 GCA_023846285.1 Phrynocephalus versicolor | reverse complement strand
ATAAATAAATAAATAAATAAATAAATAAATAAATAAATAAATAAATACTTAAGCTCAGTGATGTAAGGAATTAACATTTTTATGCCATCCAGTGTTTGTTTTTATCTCTGGAGAATGGCCAGTATATGGAAACATTTTGTCCTTTCGAATAACAGAAGAATGTATTGAGAGAGTAAGTGACAGGCGAGGTGAACTAATACATAAGGGGTGGTATACTTTGCAAGTGGAGTAGGAACTGGCAAGCCACTCCAGTATTCCTGCCAAGAAAACTCCATGGACATGGGATCACGAAGAGTCAGTCACGGCTGTAATGACACAACAGCAATACTTTGCAAGATGTGTAACCTAACACAGGAAGTACAGTAGTTTTGAAAATAAAAAGAGGAGGGGGGAATCTCAAAGAAAGTTATAGATGCAAAAAAAAGAAGGAACATTGAACGTGATCCTGGGATCCCCACTGAAGGGGAGTAAAATTAATGAGCTCCAAATGGATCTCAAAGAAAGAGTGTAAAAAGTAAATCTGGAACTGAGGCAGTGCATGGGTTTATTGTATGGAGGTTTTCAAAGTGGAAGAAAATTTAAAATTAAATATTTTTAAATAAAAAACAATTATCCCTCCTGGAAGGGAATGGACTGGAATCAAAACAAAAGGAAGCTGTTTACCTACTTTAAAGGCTGGAAATTAAAAAGGAAAGGTCTGTTTGACGGCCAGTTATTGGTGGCAGTATCCCAAGAAAGAAACATAAAGCCTAGAAAATGGAAAATATGGCACTCATGTGAAGGACAACAGATTTTCAGTTGGAGGAGGGAGGGATGGAGAGTCTGGGTGTTTTCAGTCCCCCCTCCCCCTATGCAGGATGTCTGTAATTTACTAGGTCTGAAAATTTAGGTCTTTTACAGATTGCGCCAACATTTGCTCACACAATTAAATAACTCTGCAAAAGAGAGTTGGGAAGCCAGGTGCACTGAGCTGCGATTACAACCATGGACCCAGGCCCATCACAACAAAAAGGGGAGGGAGTCGGGCGTCCTCTGGGCACACTGTTGGGCGGCTGGATTTAGCTCTCCTTGGCCCTCCTGATCTCATCAGGAAGGCATGCGCAGGTTTGTGAGAGGCCGGCTCCAACCGTGTATGAAGTAATCACCTCTTTATTAAATCCTTTTTCACTGGCACCTGTCAGCAACAGCTTGTAAGGACGTCGGAAAAAGCTGCCATTTCGAAACTCGTTCTAGCCATCGCAACGGGATGCTGAGTCCTTTTTATCTCTCTGTTTTTGAACTTTCTTTATTCCTCCCCACCACCACCACCACCAAACCATGGCGCTCCTGGCTACATCTTCACTTTCTGTTTCTTAGATTACTCTTGCACACCCTTCTCTGAGGAACACACGGCATCCGGCTTTTTCTTATGTGTTCCAAATGTGTGCAGGTTTCCATCCAACTGGAATGAACGATGTATGTAAGGAAAGGTCTAAAAAAATGGCTGTCCATCCCCGACCCCCAAAACTGTATGGCCCAAGGGAATATTGGTTTGTGGAGATTGAGGTGCAGTGCCCAACATGCAATGATTGCTCTTCATACCAAGGGTTGGGATTAGAGATGGGCACAATTTGAACCACAAACCAGGGAGGGCAAAAACCATGTATCAGGCTGGTTCATGGTTCAGTTTATGGACCATTTGTCAATGCAAAATGAAATGCCAGCCTTTGTTTGGTTTTGGCCAAACACAATGCCCTCCTGTGGCCCTGGTCCCTGGCTGATTTTCTCCTGCCACTGTGCCACCATCACTACCTCCCTGGGTGCCCTGGTGCCATGCTCCAAGGTACCAACTGTTCTCCTTGCAAGGAAAGAAGAGTGTTCTGCTTATATATCTCCCCATGACATTTCCAGCACTCTCTGGGTGATTTACAATTTATTTATGCAAGCTACAAATTGCCCCCCCCCCAAGCAAGCTGGGTACTCATTTTTCTGACCATCAAAGGACAGAAGGCTGAGTCAACCATGAGCTGGCTGCGTGGGATTGAATCCCAGGTCGTGAGCACAGTTACAGCTGCAGTACAGGCATTTAACCACTGTGCCACGAGGCTCCTATGAAGCCATGAACCATTGCAAACCACAATTTTTCTGATGTGGGGCCACCTCTAGGTAAGATCCATAAGCATCATGGGGACAGCTAGATTGCCGTCCTCCTTTCCCTTGAGATTTTAGGGCCAATAGCTGAAGCCCTGAGCACATCTGATCTCGTCTGATCTCAGAAGCTAAGCAGGGTCAGGCCTGGCTGGTACTTGGATGGGTGACCACCAGGGAATACCAGGTGCTGTAGGCGCCTGCAGTCGGAATTGGCAAACCACTCCAGTATTCCTTCCAAGAAAACTCCATGCACATGGGGTCATGAAGAGTTGGCAATGACTGTAACGACACAACAGCAACAAAGCCAGGAGGCGGGCCCTTGTGATGTCACAGAGTTGAGGCAGGCAAGGGGGAAGAGAGAAGCAAGTGAGACCTCTATCCAAGCCTTGAGGCTGAGCCAGTAAACGCTGGCAACTAGCTGCATGGGTATTCAAGATGCTTTACAACTACCTCACAGACAAAAATCAAAATGTTTCCTTCTGTCTAAGGCTGCACCCTTTAAGATTGTTTTTGTTGCTTGGGAATGTAGAGAAATACTTGGGAAACTGAGAGCATCTCTCTCTCTCTCTCTCTCTCTCTCTCTCTCTCTCTCTCACACACACACACACACACACACACACACACACACACACACACACACAAACCACCTACAAACACAACCTTTGAGGTTCTTTTTGAGTAGAACAACAGAAACGGAGGGTTTGTGGCAGCCACCCAGCCAATGTGCCGGTGTCTTCATAAATGGGCCAGACGGACCTTGGCATGGATGTCCAAGAAGTGAACATAGCAGAAAGCCAACAGAAAAAGATTTGCCCGGCTACTTATTTTTTTAAAAATATGCATTTTTTATTTTTAAAAGAGGGGATAAAAAGACATGTTTTAGTGAATTTTTCTATATCGTATAAATGCATGTAGGTCTCGAGAAAAGAGGAGAAGGAACAGTTTGCACCCTTCTTCTTGATGAGCATCATTCCGAAGAGGTTTCTCAGACAAGAGTCTCCTGCAGCTGCAGAGGTGCCTTAAATAAAAATTCCCACATACCCCCGGTCGACTTTGTGGAAGGAGTCATGGGTTCCCATCAGAGAGGGATTCCTGCCTTCTTACTAAGCGTGACCCCAACAGCCTTGGGGTCTTTTGGCGGGGGGGGGGGATTTCACATATTTTCAGAGGGCATTGAACATGTCTAAAGCGGCTGACCTTTTTGTCTACAGAACTGTAAAGCTGAGGAATATATTCCCCCTAGAAACATCCAAGGGATAAAAAGTAAGGGGGGAGAGAGGTTTGTCTCCAAAATGGTATCAAAATCCAAACAGATTCTACTGTGCTTCCCCGTGATAAATTATATAACTAGACCAGAGATGAGAAAAACGACTGTGTTGGACTACAAGTCCCAGATGCCATGCTGGCTGGAGAATTTTGAGTGCTGCAGTTCCCTATAATACTTACTTGAGTCCTTTTCCAAGGAGAAAGGCTGGGTAAAAATACTCTAAAATAAATAAATAATAAATTACTTTCACCACTGAGCTAACCCTAACAAAATAAAAGCAGAAAATTGTGAGCCAGCTTATGCTTCAGAAAGTAAAAACTCCACCTCAAATCCAAAGCCAAGTGGACATGGCTATGAATTAAGACAAATATCTGGATAACTAATCACCAAGACATTAAGTCAGTTCCAAAAAGTCTGATCTGAATTCAAAAATGTCCTACCAACTCTTAAGGTTTTACATTCCTTTCTCACATCCTTGAGGGATCCTGGTTATATCTGTATCATAAATTTGTTCTTCAAGGCTTAATCCCATAACTTTCTTGCCCTACTGAACAAACATCAGTGAGCTATTCCCTTTTCTAATGTAGGAGAAATTTCCAGATGGGCTGGCCTGCCGGGAACAAAAACTAACTAATGCTTTTAAATTTTAATTAAAGCATCTCTTGGTGCATTTTCCAATCATATACTCTTCTCTCTCTCTCTCTCTCTCTCTCTCTCTCTCTCTCTCTTTGCATTCTGAAATCTTTAGGCACAGTGAAAAAATATTCATGTGTACTTAATATCTCCAAGATACACCACATCTCTTTTAAAGGAGCGGATTTCCGTGGCATGATGGAGTTTACTTCTCCATGATTCTCGGGAGATCCGAGAGGGATGTGTTATTCTGAGAAGCTCATCTTCAGCAAAGCTCTTGTTTGTCGCTAATGAACCCACTCTATCATTTCCATATTTCGTTCCACCTAACCCATGCTCTACTCAACTGGATTCTCATTCAGGCATTAAAGCCCCGAGGAAGCCTACAAATGTCAGTTGCTCAAACACAACGGTAACATACAACCTGTTAGAATGAATTTTCAAGATTGAAAAACAGAGATTCCCACCATCAGCCTGGTTTTCCATCTGAATTTTAATCCAGCGACTTGCTGGGGAAGTCGAGTTAAGCATCAGATAATCCCCGAGTTACTCCCAACTGGATTTCTCCTGGGTCATTGCAAACCTGGGTAAAACGGCAATTCAGATGAAAAGAATTCTTGGACTTGACCTAACTTTTCCATTTGGAGACCCCAGCTCATGCCAAAAGGCTTCAATGTGTACATCCTTAAGATGGGAGGCTGAGGGAAATTTAACACAGCAAGAACATGTGAAGATGGATACAGTATCCTCTGTGGGGTCATCCATTAAAGGTGATGATTTTCAGCTAGTAAAGGAAAGACTGAACAATCGGACAGCAGAGGTATACTAATACTACTACTAATAATAAAGACTGGCCAAGAGGACTTGAGATACATGGACTCTCAGTCAATGCAAGAAGCAGGGATGCAAACGTAGCCCTGTTAAAAATGGAGGGCAGCAGCTTCGTCCTTGGTCCAAGCAGAGCAAGGCATATAACACTAAGTTAGAATGCATTGGTGTGTGTTCATAACCACAACAGACCCTCTCTTGAAGAAAGGTGAATTGGGAGACATGTAGCTTCCAGTGGCCACACATGCTATAGAGAGTTACAGGTGTAGAAACAGGTATGGTATTCTATGGACTTCCGGCTGAGGTTCAACTGAGATTCCAGAAGATGGCATGTAGAAGGCCATCATGCTGCATCTTAGGTAATGTGCTCCGGTGATTCTCAATCTTCAGTCCTTCACATGTTTGGGACTTCTGCTCACTGGAATCCTTGGCATTGGTCTCACTGGCTGAGTTGAATACTAAACATCTATAGGACCAGAGGTGGAAAAGTTCTGGCATAGACCCACGGTGTCCACTGGGCTTTAGACTGGGGAAGCCATGGCCCCTTCTTGGCTTGGTCATCTCCTCAAGCATAATACCAGGGAAAACTTCTTAACTGTTTGAGCAGTTTGGCAATGGAACCCATGGCTTTAAGAGATGGTGAGGGCTCCCGTGGTGGAGCCATTCAAGAGAAATTTGGACAACCACCTGGCAGGTATCCTCTGATTTGGACTCCTGCCTTGAGCAGAGGGTTGGACTCAATGGCCATGATTTTATGAATCTATAAGATTGATTTTGGTGCTGGGAAAGTCCAAAGCGGTTTGCTTATCAACAAGAGGCCACTCCACCTGTTCAGGTTTGGAGATCCAGGACAATGCTTTCCTTGGTGAAACAACTCTTCCAATAAAGGTGGGCAATGGTGGCTGTCCTGACATTTTTGGCCCGTGGCTCTCCTACTCCTTCATTGTTGGATATTCTTGCTAGGGCCTCTGGGAGTTGCAGATGGAAAAAATCTGTATGGCTTCTGTTATAGGTTTACCTGTACCTGGAGGCACACAGATCTGGGTGGTCTCCTAAAATCTCTGGGAAGTTCTTCAACATAACGTCACAGCATAGAACAACTGTCAGGCCTCTTTGCTACCACAGATGAGCTGCCTCTCTTGTCCCTTTCTGTAACTCGTTGGAAAAGCAGTTGGCATTTGGTAGAGCAAATGCTAAGTCCCTTTTTTTCCCCCAATGCATCTGGGCAGATTTTGCTAATTAGTCTGGAAAAAAAAAACACGGGCAGGAAAGCAGACAGATCTGGTCAGGTGTTCGGTTGCAATGCTGTTGAACACACACTTGGCAGTAGATACTGAGGAGCATATGTCAGTTCGTGTTATCTGGACAGGTGTTTTAAATGGAAATGGAAACCCAAAACAGCCTGCCTGGAACATGCACGAATTGGAACCCGCACCTTAAAAAGAAGTGAAGGACGAGGAAAAGTAAATAATTTAATTGAAAAGTTTGATATCCTGGCCATGTCGACGGAAGAAGTGTGGGAACTACGATTAGACAAAGTAATTTTTCCGGTATATTTAATACCTACATGAGGAGGACTTCAATAGGAATATTTCCCCTGTAATTCAACCTCTGTAGTGCTTATCTCTATTAAAATCAGATCTTACACAGCCATATTAACTATAAAATGGAAACCAGCTGTCACTGAAGTTCCATCTGACCTAATCTGCTTATTAGTGTCTGTTGGTGGAAATGAGTTGTCCTAACTTTGAGGTCAACAAATGCCCTTTCATGAAGGTTTTGTTTGGTACACGCAATGTACAAGGTATTTATTATTTATTTATTTATTTATTTATTATTATATTTATACCCCGCTTATCTTCGCTTCGGAACTCTAAGCGGCTTACACTATGCAACAAGTGCCAATTAATACAATTCAACAGCAAAATAAAACAAGAAACATAAGACAAACAGTTAAAACCTAATGCATCCTACAACCGACAGTACGGACTGTCAACCCAAGCGAGTCTAGCTAACAAACCACCTCATAAAGGAATAAACAATCCTCGCTGGGTATAAGATGGTATGTACTAGAGATGGGCACGAAACAAAAAAAAAATGGTGTTTCGGTTTTTCCTTTTTCGTTGAGAGGTCTGTTTTGGTTCGTTTCCATTTGTCGTGAATTTTTGGAAAAAATTCGTTTCCGTTTTTCATTTTTTCGTTTGTCGTTTCTACCAGCTTTTTGTGCGATTTTTAAAGCATTTTCCGTGCGCAGGCATCCCCCAATGCCCCAGACCAGAGGGAGAACACTAAAAAAAATGGATGCTGGCAGAGACACAGTATAGACTAGGTATGCACGGAGGCTGCAAAGGCAGCAGCGGGCGTTGCCCAGGGTGCAAGGCAGCCACAGGGTGACTGCACTGCGGGGCAAGGGAGGGTACTCACCGAGAGGTATGCAGAATGCATGCACACAGGGAGGCTGCAGGACTGAAGCTAGAGTCACAGCAGAGACAGCAATCCCACCCTAACTCCCACTGGAGACTGCAAGGAGGACGGGGGCTGTGCCAGAGCTTTTTATGCCTTCTGTGGCTGCCAGACCTGCCCGCCTAGTCTGCAATCTGGGCATGCTATTGGTTGAACATGATCCCATCACATGGCTTGCCTCCATTTTGTGGCTGGTGGCGACATCCATTTTAAAGGGAAAAGAAAAATACATCGCGATGGGAGAAGACAAAAACAAACGTTTTAAGGACCCCAACCCCCCTGGTAGGTATTATCAGACAATATAAATAATTATAGCTGCATTTTTACAGATGTCCAGGGCGTTTTTTAACATTTAAAACAGCTTATTTCATTGCGCGTCGCCATTAATGGAAATGAAACGTAACGACCACAATTTTCGTGGTTCTGTTCATTTTGTTGCATTTTCATCACAATTTTCATTTGTCGTTTCGTTACATAATGGAATGACAAACGAATAATGGAAATGAAAAAATGTTCGTTCCGTGCCCATCTCTAGTATGTACATTTGATACGTTTGAAAACTGACTGTTTAATATTAAGTTCCAGTCGAGTTAATAAGACAGTAAGGGGGGGAGCCAAATTACAGGGGAAAGAGATCTATTGTAGCTTTAATGAATCACGCCTCTTTCTGTCTCCCCATGCTTAATTTAATCTTAATTTCTTTTTCAGCAGGGCTCCATTCGTCTGTAATCACTTGCTTGTCTCCCCATGACAGCTCAGGAGTCTAGATAGTGGTGTTTTTAACCGGAAGAACCTTATTGCTTTAAACAAAGTGAACATAAGCCTGGTAGTCAAAGGAAACTTTGGTAGGATGTTCTTGGGGAAATCGTCTCACTGAAAGGAACATAGTTTTCAAGAAGAGCAAGGCAGATGATCCTATAAACATCGTCCCAGAAGTATTCCCTTCTTCCCAGATGCACGACGTCGCATCAGATGTAAGAACAAAAAGCATGCTTCTTAAATCCCCCATTCTCCTAGATTTAGGCTCTCTCGCCATGATAAGAGACCAGCATTAGGTATTCCAAAACAGCAAGCTACTCCTTGTTTCCACTGAACACTCTGAAGAGTTCTCATTTCCCATCCCAACGTGTCTATATTTGTGAAAGCAAAATGTGTGTGCGCATCCATGCCTCACACATGGACCCATATACAGGAAGCACAGAAGGGCCGCCTCACTATTCAGAAAGATCTAAACAACCCATACGGTGCTCCAGGTTCTCAGATAAAGTAACCGATATCTCGATTTGGGATGGTTCGTGCAGCTGCAAACGTTTACTCAAGGTGTGGATAATTTTTGCAAAAATGGACCATTTTGTGCGAATTGCCTCCCCTCCCCCCCCCCCCTGTGAAAGCTTTACAGAGGGTATGTGAGTAATATCCTCCTCCCTGAATCCTCACCGGTGAGAAGAAAGTTGAACTTCTGCAGCCTGGGAGGTCTGGGGAAGTGGAGGTCAACTTCCTTTTAACTTGACTCCCTCTAGGCCTACGCGAGCAGGACAGAGAGAAGCGGGTTGCATGCCATGGGGGACCTTGTTGCCTTCACCTCCTGGCATGTTTCTATGTGCCCTGTTGGCCTGGCTCCAAAGGGAAATCCTGACCCACATTTAATCCCAAAGCAGAGCCGGAACCAATGAGCTCAGCAGGAGGTTGCTCGGAGCCAAGTGGGGCAAACCCCAGAGCCTCTCCAGGATGCATCTGCCGCTGAGTCTATCCCTCACAAAGGATGCCGGGTGACCCACCTCTGAGCCTGCATCGCCAGAGTGAACTTGAGAATCCCGTTGACTCCTGACCTTCTCATAACACATTAGATGGTTTTTAGAACAGCTCCTGTTTCTTTGTGGCCAGGGGCTTTGCAGGACTCTCTTCTCCTTCTGAACCCTCACTATCATTGCCGGTCTTTCGGAACAACCTTCTAAAACTTCTTTTAATGTCCTCTGACATGTTCCCTTCTGGCACGATTTTCTAAATCTCTGTGTCAAGCAAGTTGCTGGGTTCCTCATTTCACCCAGTTCCTCTCGATACCATGCAGGAGAAAACTAAATACAGTGGTACCTTGTATAAAGGAATTAATTCGTTCCAAATGAAATTATGTTAAGCAAATGTTCCTTTATACAAATTTCCCATAGGAATGCATTGAAAACAGAGTGATCCCATTTTTGGGCCTTTTTACACGACCCCTAAACTCCGCCGCAAATGGCTCCCAGCTCCGGAGCTTAAAATTGTTTACCCAACAGCTCCGGAGTTTACTGAAAATTAAGTGTGGCCACGCCCACCTAAACGCGTCCCAGCGCACTTTTCTTGTACCTGCTCTCCAAGGGTGAAAAATCTTAATGCGGATGTGCTGGGCTCTCCTCGCTTCTTTTTGTTGTTGTTTTTTGCCTCCCGCCCCTTTAAGAGAAAGAACCAGGAAGTCACGGGGCTCCCGGCAGTTTCCACCGGCACCGGGGAGGTAAGTCTTTATTCTTTTGTCCCTTTTTTTCTCCCTCCCCTCAGGCAGCCAGCAGCCAGGAAGTACGGAGGGGTGGGAACGCCCGAAGAGCGACAAACCCCTAAGATCTCTGGTCTGAATTAAAGTGACCAGCGGATCTTAGGGGTCATGTAAAAGTGCCCTTTATGTTGTACAAATTTGCCCCACAGGCGATTATGTTAAGCAAATTTCCCCTATCTCTGGATTTTTTTATGTTGTACAAATTTATGTTATACAAACTGTTTGTTATACAAGGGTCCACTGTAGATGAATCACCTTGTGCTCAAACAAAGCCAGATGAATCCAAGCAGCCAAGTCTGGAAATCTAAGATGTCTCCCAGTTCCATGGGCCAAAACCTAAAACACTGTTTCTATGGGAGTTTTAGAACCTTGCATGCTGCCTGGAGTAGGAACTGGCAAACCACTCCAGTATTCCTGCCAAGAAAACTCCATGGACACGGGGTCACGAAGAGTCAGTCACGACTGTAACGACACAACACACACACATGCTGCCTCAGGTTTGTTTGTCTGGGAGGGACCTTTCTGGGCTAGAGTGACTGTCAATCTACCCAGCATTAACCAATCATCCCTTCCCATCTCTAAATTCAAAGAGCCCCACCTCTCTGCTCACTCACTCCCCCCCCCCTTGTTAGTCAGTTGGAAGGCCATGTCTGTCTGTTTGTTTGCTGGTGACCTGTTTGCAACTTTAAGTCACAAAACATTTTTTATTCTTTCTCCTACAAATGTCTCAGAGGGAGCTACTGAGACTGTAAGTGCCAGTGAATGAAAAAGTGGGTGGACCCGCTGGAGAACACGTACCTCTTCTCCTCGGTGGTACTTGTGCTTCAAGGCATTTCACCAGAAATTCAAAACTCTGCAACCCTTTCTAGGTACAGGGGTAGAACATCACATACTTCTAAACACTAGCTTTCTAACCAGTCAGCTTACAAAAATGAGCGGTCAAGGTTTCTTTTGGGCAATTCCACATTATGGGAAGATTTTCATGATTTTAGAGGCTTTCAGGAGACTGGAAAAAAACTGAAGGAGCATCGAAAGCATATGAGGAGTTTTACGAGGGGCCGTCCCCGTCCCCGATTCGCCTTCTTTCTGTTGCCTGCACCCCATCCTGCTTTTTTGGAAGCTGTACAGGAATCCTGTTGTGGGTTTTGCCTGGTGAAAGCTGATATGAAACAGCTTGGCTGGCTTTTATGTCTTTTTCTTCCCTCTCTTAAGCTCTGGAACAAACCGGTCGGGAAAGCCGAATGTTTATGCAGGAAGACGTCATCCTGGCCGTGCCTGCCAAGGCTCGGAGGATAGCCTGCCAGGAAGCGAGCCAGCCAAAGTCTCTAGCCTGGGAGTTGACCTCTGGCCACCTTTTCATTTCTCAAAAGTTTATCTAGGCCCATCTTGGCTGCCCCCCCCAAATGAAAAGTGATCTCTCCCCCACCCACCCCAGCCCCCACCCCGCCTGCCTTTTGGCTGGAACAGACTTCCTTCACATGGAAAAGTGTTTAATACCAATTTAATGGTCTGTCTAGCCACTGCTACGCCTCTCCCTCACCCCTGGACAACAGAAACACCCGACCATCTCCAGGGCCTCCCTCTGTCAAGCAGCACTGAAATAATCCTGTTAGGAAAATACTTTCTTTATTCCACTGTGCTGGAATGATCAAGGGTCCCCATATTTTCGGGCTCCCATCCTGTTCTCTCTGGCTTCCATTTATTCCATCTACTGTACTTTAATTCCCACCCTACTTTTTCTTCCTCGCAGCACCTAAGGCGGCTTACAGCCAACGGGCAGAAAACAGGTCCAGTGGAAGAAATGACAAGGTTACAACAGTCTCAAGCAGTTGACCATGTGTAAAACAAAGGCAGAATGAATGTCTTTTAAAAATAAATGATAGCCAGAATGAAAGAGCAAGAGTCACACTCACCGTATAAATTGATTCCATCGGGTCACTGTGCCAACACTTTCTTTTGAGTTCCAGAATGTAGGAAGAAAATTTCATTGGTTCATTTAAATTTGTAAATTTCAACTCCATTGACCTCATTTGGGCGATGAGCAGGAAAACATCACTAAACAATATTTAATTTATTCTATTTATTTACTTATTGGATTTATTTATTTATTGGATTTACAGTATATGCCGCCCATCTGGCAGCAAGGCTACTCTGGGTGATTCGCAATAGTGCAAAACAACCATGCAATAAGACAATAACCAGGGAATCAAATTAAAACCATATTTAATCATAATAAATGCATGCCGCAAGTCAGAAATTTTTCAAATATGGCTTGCGTTCTCAGAATATATTGATCTAATGTTTCTGATTGTTCATGCCATTTTGATTGTGTTTTAATAAATTATCAATACTTTGTTCTTGATCACCTTGGTATAGTGACTTTAATTTGTTAAACATTCTGTTGGCTGTTGTCTCATGTCTTCTGTTAAAGATTGAACTATGAGATCCTTTGCCTTTGCATTCTTCAGTTTCCAATCTGTTTATTGTTCATGTGCTCTTTCAGGTTCATTTTCTGTTAAAAACCTCTAGCACATCCTGAATTTCCCACAGATCTTCCAGACAAAAAACCCCCAAAAAACTAGTTTTCAAAATTAATAGGCTGGAACTTTGGCATGGAATATTTTACCTCAGACATTTTCACTTCGATTTAAAACTGATCAAGATAAACTTTAATGTCTTTCTTTTTACCTCAGCAGTACTTTAGTTCAACTGCTTGGCACTTAATATCGGTGACTCTATCAGCTCAGCAGTGTAAGAGTAATCAGATCATAAGCAAAGAACCATCCTCTGCTACCATGTAATACAAGACCTCTAATACAACCTACATCTCTTTGTGGGGTATCAGGAAGCCCACAAGCAAACAAGCGTGAGATCACTTCCCAATCCAGATCGGCTCTCTGCGATGACTCTGTCAACAAAAAACATCTGCCCTGAGAAAACCTCTCCATAATTCTGAGGCTGCAGAGGGATCCTTTCCCCTGAACTCACGAATAGTTGTCATCATTTAGGAAGTGAATCCACCCTGTCAGCATCTTTGCCAGATGCATCGCCCCCCCAACTAACCCCTGCTTCCAGACAGCAGTTGTCAAGCCCTACAAAGAAGCTGAGAGGAAGGCAATTTTATCCAGCTGTTCTTTTGTCCAAAGCCAGCTCGGACATGCAGCCCTGCCGATGCCATCAGGAAAGGGGATGAAGAATGAGAGCCAATGGGCCATGCCAGGCGCTAAGGCCCAGCCGGGTTCTGGACAGGCCAGTCCGCTGCCGAGGGTGAGAGCAGGGGAAGAGAATGCCTCCTCGCTGACAATTAAGGACTACGATTTGCTTGCAGTTTGCATGTTGTGATTGCTAGTTGGATGGGCCAATTTCAAAAGAATGACAATACCAGAGCTGAAAACCTGCCAGCCTGTTGGAGAGGTTTTCCAGGTTATTGTAGACATGTGCCGTCAGGCAGAGCTGAGTGGGCGAGGTCTCTGGCTGCAAAGACCAAGGTTGAAAGTTTGATTCCCCACTGTGGCTCCTTCACAGGGGCTGGACTCGAGGGTCCCTCCCAGCTCTGCACTACTAAGATTGTAATTATATATGTGCTCTGAATTTTAAATCGTGCAACACTCTGATTGGACATTTTTTTCTCCTATTTTTGGGGGATTGCTTGGTTAAATCCAATTTTCAGTCATGCTAGATCAACTCACCCGGACACATTGCGTTTATCAATGTTCTGCTGATTTAATTGGTCTACACTAGGGGAGACTCACCAGTGAACTTAGCCTTCTATTTTTTAAACACTAGAGCCATGTTTAAAGCTCGGAACATTCTCCAACTTTACTTTTATGGATTTGGGTCATATTTGATAAAGAATCAGGGTGAACTTCTGGACATTTTATTTGTTGCTCACCTCTGAGATGGTAGAGAGAAACAGTTTCCATTTATTGCAGGGGTTCCAAGCTTGAGTTCTTGGTTGTTCTTGAACTTCAACACCCAGAAGCCTCCACCACTTAGCAGTGCTGGCCAGGATTTCTGGGAGTTGTAGTCTAAGAACACCTGAGTTCCACTACTTCAGATAGTAACAACATAAGAACATATAAACATAAGAACAGCCTTGCTGAAACAGGCCACAGCCCATTCAGTCCAGCATTCTGTCTCACACAGTGGCTCACCATTTGCTTCAGGGTATTCCCAAGCAGATGTCTTCACCTGCTTAAGATTCCCTGCAAATGGTATTGAGAGATATCCTGCCTGTCTCTCCAATCCAGAGGTTGTCCTTAGGCATCCATCATGAGAGCCATTGGGCCTTTTCACACGACCCCTAAGATCCACTGGCCACTTAAACTCGGACCAGAGATCTTGGGGGTTTGTTGCTCTTCCTGCGTCCCCACCCCTCCGCACTTCCTTGCTCCTGTCTGCATGAGGGGAGGGAGGAAAAAAGAGAGGAAAAAATGCAGGCTCACCCCCGAAGCCGCCCGGAGCCCCGTCGTTGTCCTGATTCCTTCTCTTCTGTTTGTTTGTTTTTTTTGCCTCCCGCCCAAAGGGGCGGGAGGCAAAAAAACACAAACGGAAGCGAGGAGAGCCCCACACTCACCAGATTAAATCCGGACCTGGGGATTTTCACCCTCCTAGAGCAGGTACAAGAAAAGTGCGCTGGGACGCACTTAGGTGGGCGTGGTCGCACTTAATTTCCTGCAAACTCCGGAGCTGGTGGAGAAACAACTGTAAGCTCCAGAGCTGGCAGCCATTTGCTGTGGAGTTTAGGGGTCGTGTACAAATACCCTTTGATACCCTTGTTCTTCCATCAACTTGTCCAATCTTTTCTTAAAGCTGTCAAGACTGACAGCTGTCACCACTTCTTCTGGCAGGGAGTTCCACAGACCAGTGATCCTCTGGGTGAAAAAGTACTTTATCTTATTTGTTTGAGATCTTCTTCTTCTTCTTCTTCTTCTTCTTCACATTTGTCCTACTCAGGGAGTAACAACATACAAGTCAACAAAAAACCCAAAACACTGTCTTTCAACACATTTCACTCCAAGGTCGACTGCTTTACAACAGAGGTGTTCCATCCATATAGGACTGAGAATGACTACCTGAAGGAAGGCAACAAAATTCAGAAAATTCCTGGAGCAACTTCAGAGGAGAGACTAGCATAAGTGGGAATTTTTCTCCCTCTGTTTTGGCCACTGCATCTTGGATATGTTGCTACTTGATTTTTCCACACACCCTCCCTGTGCATCACACACACGGAAAGAACAAAAGTGTTTTGTACTCTTATTAGGCCACAGAAATGATGAAGGCACCTAGCTGTCATCTAAATATTTTTTTGCATTGAGCCTGTAATTAACTATTTCCAAGAACTTGGCTGCACAACAAAGCTAGAGAGCTAAAGCAAGGCAGCATATTAAATTTCCTCGGTTATCAATCAGTAGTTCTTCCTCAGACACAAAATGACTCTTTGTGGAGCTTCTCATCTTCTCCTTGTCTTGCGGAAAGGAAGGAGGGAGGGAGGGAGGGAGGGAGAGAGAAACCAACCAACCAACCAATCAACATTTTTTAAAAAGGCTAACAGGCTCTTAGAATTTGAGAAAGCACAGTGGGTTGATGTCTAACTACATCCCTCTTGCATAGCCACTCAGACAGCTGAAAGGAGTTCAGTTATACTGGGGAAAATCCAAAGACACAAAACAAAAAACCAAAACATGTGGCACCTTATAGGCTAACTCTTATATTTGAATGTAAGCTTTCATGGATTGAATCCACTTCTTCGGACATTGGGCAACAGAATGAAATGTAGAATGAAACATCAGTTTCACACCCAATATTCATTTGTCCTTGGGTGTATGGTACCACACTGTGTGCCAATAGATCATTCATTCATTCATTCATTCATTCATTCATTCATTCATTCATTCATTCATTCATTCCAGCCCAAAGAAGCGGACTTGATCTACAAAAGCTTATATTAAAATATAATGTGCTCCATGTTTTGGTCTTTTGTTTTGGTTTGTTTCTTTGGATTTTCTTTTGTTTTAGTTTGTTTCTTTGGATTTTGGTTTGGTTTGTTTCTTTGGATTTTCTCCGGTATGCCTGCACAGTCTAACACGGGGTTCAGTTAGTATCATAATTTACAAACTCTGCCAGTTTTTAACTGCTTGTCTGGGTACAAAAATGCTCTGTTAGCTGTTAGAGCCACATCCTTCTGCTTTTAAAATTACAGCCTTATTGGCCCAATAATTTTGGTTAAAAAAATAAAAGCTCTATGATGCAATGGGATTGTTTAAATCTCAGTGTGAACAAACGGTCCTCCTTCATTATTTATTTGTTCAGTTTATTTATTTATTTGATTTATATACGGCCCATTTGGTAGAAACCTACTCAGGGTGGTTACTTATTCAACATAGTTTTCACCCACTTTTCTGCTTAAAACGGGCACCATGACCTAGAGGAGCCCAGGCTAGTAACTCCAGTCACCAGTGCTTAAAATGGGCACCATCACCTAGAGGAGTCCAGGCTAGTAACTCTAGTCACCAGTTCGACAGGCAGAAGAGTGTTGGATGGCTGACGTCTCCCTGCTGCTCCGGCTGAGTAGGCCTCTGCCGTTGCCCCATCCATCAATGTGACAGTTCAAGAAATCCTGTTTAGATTTATCTACAGGGATATGTGCAGGCAGGCGGTGGCAACAGCATACGTTCTGTCTGCTGGAAGTGGAGATAACCTCAAAAGAAGCTGCTGCGTCATTCAGTTTCCCAGGAAGTGAACGAGTTACGTTCCAAAGTGCAAGTGGACCATCTTACAAGCACATCCTTTGTCTGGGCACCCGTGGAAAAGCCCAGGGCTTCCTGTTTCACAGCTACTGTTGACATTCATTAGAGCGCTGCTTAATTCACCTTCCTTCCTAAAGACCTGCCTCCTCAAAAGGGAGGATAGAAATTTGCATAGCTTGGGTGGATGTATGGAAGTGGAGGACAGACCAGGTGAGCTCTGGACCTGCTTGCACAGTCTACTACTCCGGTGGTCATTGTGATTGGTACCCAGGGCCACTCGGATTTGGACTGGACAGACTCAACAAAAGAAAGTACCTTGAAAAAGAGCAATGCCACCTAGCTCTCCTTCAAAAAGAGGACTGTCCTCTGTAAATCAGTCAGTAAACAAATGAGAAAGTGGGTTCTTTGGCATGCAAATATGTTCATTTATTGATCTGGGAGGTACAAATCTGAGTGTAAACATTTGGCTAGAGCAAACTTATCCACAACTCTGTATTATATTTATGGATTTGTTTTGGTGTCATGATTGTGCTTTTGGTTTATTATTGGTGTGACCCATTTCTTACTAATGCTTGATATTGCTTTAATGTTATTCTTTTTTATTGCGTTACATCTTGTAATGCAATAAAAAGTGGTCCCCAGCTAGATGGGCCATATATCAGTCAATCAATCAAGGAAACAAACAAACAAACAAACAAACCTCTAGGATGATTTTTCACAACTTGCTATAAGATAAAAATACTGAACAGTGAGTGAACTCCTTATAAAAAGGAGCCTGGTTCCATAGAATCTACTCAACATCCACTTAGTAAAATAAGTAAGAAAAGAAGATGATAAAAAGCAAGATGGTGGATTTTTAAATCTACCAAAACCACATTTAATGGATCAAAAGGGGAGAGAGAGAGAGAGAGAAAGAAAGAAAGAAAGAATTACTAGGCAGTTTTTTGTCTCTTCTGGTTAAAACACCTGACCTTTGATGAACAAGCCTCAGTAACATCTGGAAATATTTCCTCACCACATTGTAAACAATTTTCTCTAATTAACCAGAATATTTTACTCCTTTCTGCCAAGGAGTCTGAGAGAATGCCCACACACTTCACTGAGAAAATCATCACCACACTAAGCCATTAGATTTATTGACTCAACATCTCATCCTACCGTCTTTGGCTTTCCACCAAGGCACCTTTGTAGTGGAATACATCTGCCACACACTGTCAGCAATTTCATGCCATCCCCTACTGTCATAGGTCTGTCTTCTGGAATATGGGGATCAGCAGAGGTTCCGATTCCGTGGGGGCCGGTGAATCCAGGCCGGGTGGTGTGGGAGCTATCCAAGGTTCTAAAACCAACCAACCCTACCACACACACACACAGAGAAGTCAGAGGGCCTGATCTAAGGATCTGTTCTAACCCTCTCTAGATGTTCCTATTGCTTCATAAAGGCAAGAGTAGAAGCCAAAGATAGATAGATATTGGAGAGAACCTCTACACTTAAAAAAGGAACTTCCTAAAAATAATAAATGCAATGTTCCAGTTTCTCAAACTCAGGGTCACTGCAAAAGTTCTTGGTAACACAAAGGAAGAGATGTAGTTCTCTTTAGAGAAGGGCACAGGTTCACCTCCAAGGCCCGGCTGTAAAAAAAAAAATACATTTTTTCCTGTGTGCTTAAAGTCTGAGGTTGGATGAGTTCAGATGTGCTCCAGTGATTGTATGTATGTATGTATGTATGTATGTATGTATGTATGTATGTATGTATGTATGTATGTATGTATGTATGTATGTATGTATGTAT